>JAAEAF010001297.1:0-117456 GCA_011037195.1 Triatoma infestans | reverse complement strand
CTAGGTAACCTACCCATGGGTTCTAAGTGTTTGATTCTAGGCCCAAACACCCCTGCCCCGGTTCCATCGAGGGTCTTAGACCCATCTGTATACCACTTAATGGCATGCTTGCTAATGCCGTCCAGGGCGGATCCATCGCTCCACTCTCCTTTCGTACTTAGCTTCGTAGAGAAATTTCTAACGAAGCTATATTTCTTGGTCAAAGGTATGATTTTACAAATTTTTTTTTTTTTCAGTTTTTCATGATTTTCTTAAAAAACGGATCCAACAATTTCTTTAAAATTCGTATACTATCTACACATAGGGAAGGGATTAGCTAAGTGGTTAGCGCGTTGGATTCCCACGCGGAGGTCCGGGGTTCGAGTCCAGTGCTACCCTTAGATTTTTTTCTTCCTAGGAGCCTCTTCAGCTCATTGTTCGGTGATGGACAGTGTTTGTGTAGGCCGGCAGTGCACTGAGAAGGCTCCAGGCGCTAATGACCATAGATGTTGAAGCGTCTTAAATTAAAAAAAAAAAAAACTATCTACACACATAAATATCTATCACTTTTTTTTGAAACTCGGGAAAATTGAATTTTTGAAAAACCTGAAAGAATAGTAGTAGCTTTTATGCTTTCCTTTAAAATACACTTCAGGATATTATATGGTTTTTATCACCTACATCATAATAATAATAATACACTCTAGAAACCTTGATAGAATTTGAAATATGTAGAAAATCGGTTAACCGATGTGTTTAAAGAATTATAGTTTTTGAGTTGTTTTTTGGAATTTTCTCAAAAAAGGGTTAACAATTTTCTTTAATCTTGGAATGCTTGTTGCATAGATAGAAATATATCACTTTTATTAGAAACATATATTTTTTTTTTTTTTTTTTTGAAGAAATTGATTTTTTAGAGAGGTACTGGGGGTATGTCCATAATGTATCAGAGATATTTTCCGTGATAGCCTGCTTCTTTTTGTGCTCATCGACCAGTTTCGGGCGTTCGCCCATCAAGAGGATGTTTTTTGTTAAACAGTGTAATAACATAGAGTTGCAAAGGGCAAATACAGTTGAATGTATGTTATTACACTGTTTAACAAAAACATCCTCATAATGGGCGAACGCCCGAAACCGGTCGATGACCACAAAAAAGAAGCAGGCTATCACGGAAAATATTTCTGATGCTTTCCAGCTCTGCGGAACCGACCACAACATCCATAATGTACCTCTGTCGTTCAGTTTAAATTTGCCACAAGCTTGGTTGGTTTTTGTTAAAAAAAGAGCTCTACATAACGCCTCTCAGGTGTACAAGCAAAATTCCCTACCGTCATTTTTATGGCCAGCCCAACCAAACATTGTAATGTTGCAATTTTAAAGGAAATTTCTTGATTGAATGGTGACCAACAATCGTATTAGGACTTTGTCCTAGGTTTTTTCTTTCCACTTGGTATACCAACCTCAAATTTACATTTAAAAGCTTTTCACTGGAAAACTTATTCTAGGCTTCCTGGGGGTACTATAAGGTTAGGTGAATTTGTAAAAGAAGTGTGTAAAAAGGCAAAACTTACCACGATCTAAAAGATCTATTGTGGCTACCTTGGGATGGTAGTCGTCTTTAGAGTGTTACATGTATACGTACATGTGAGAGGCGAGTATGTGAAGTGGTGAACTAGAGTTGGCCTGGGGAATATGGATATATAAACAAGCACAGTTGCACACATCAACTCTATCCTCTGCAAACACTCTGTGTATTATGTGGTGAGTATTAGGTTAGGGGAGGGTCTACGTGGGCAGGCCTAAAGTTAAAATTAAGGCCAGCCTAGGGAAGTACGCCACGGTCTTTCAGGCTGAAGTCGTGGCGTTACAACTCTGCGCTAGGGAGATTATAATGCAAAGGATAGTGGGTAGAAGAGTGGCCATATACTCCGACAGTCAGGCAGCCCTGAAGGCACTTTCCTCACACCAAATAGTCTCAAGACTGGTGTGGGACTGCCTACTTGCCCTCACCGAGGTGGGTACTCGGAATAAACTGACACTCGCCTGGGTGCCGGGACATGCGGGGTTCCTGGGCAATGAGAGGGCGGATGCCCTAGCGAGGGAAGGTTGGCAGGATACCTTTATAGGCCCCGAACCCTTCTGCGGCTTGTCCAGGAGCCACATCCAAACTTCTATCAAGGGGTGGATAGAAGATCAGCGTCTGCGTTGGTGGGAGGGAACACCAGGACAGAGGCAGGCAAAGCTCTTCATTAAAAGACATTTGCCTAAATTTACCAAAGACCTACTGAGCCAAACCCGAAGGGATATAAGGTTAATTGTGGGTCTTCTAATTGTAGGCTGAATAGACACATGCACCACCTACAACTTGCGGATAGTGCGTATGCCGATTCTGCAAGGTAGTGGAGGAGACCCCGGCGCACATCCTTTGTGAGTGCGCCGGCCTGGCGAGGATTAGGTTTCTTCAATTGGGGACGGGCAATCCCGAAGCTGAAAGCTTCATGACGGAGCCGCTCTCAGCTTTGCTAGGATTGATTAGGAGGGCAAGGCTGGGGGCTGTTCTGTAACTTAAGGGGATCCACAATAGACCTCAATTTGTAGGTCGCAGTAAAATGAGGTTCACCCCCCCCCCCGATTCTATTCTATTCTATTCTATTAGGTTAGGGGATGTCAGTGTGATTGCTGTTCATGCTGTTTGGCTGAGAATGCCGCAGAGACGGCCAAGTTCCCCAGAAGAAAGTGGCTAATCCACCTTTCCCGCATTAAGAAGGATGTACGATATTAGAATTCCCACTAATTTTTCATTTCAATAAAAATGTATCGTTCAACCAACTACATAACATTAAGGATTCATTCAATGATTTGGTGAAATTGTAATTTTGAAGCAAAAATATGTCATTTATAATTGTGAACCCTGCAATAAAGGAAAGTCCTAAGAAATTTTCACATAATTTAAAAAAAAAAAATCATTTTGCTTGGCTTGATTATTTTGTCTGCGATCGCTTAATCATAAGTTGCATCCTAGATTCTAAATTCTTGTTCTTTAATAAGTAAAGCCCGATATAATTTTTAACAGAAATTATTATTAAAAAAAAAAATCTGGTGTGAAACACTCACACTATTTTCTCTTACTCCAGTTTTCAAAATTGTAATTGACAAATTTTAGTGTTTGTCAAATTCGTTGGATTTCGTCGAAAACTGAAAACAATGTTCAGTAAAAGCGCACTTCCGGTTTACTAATGTTCTTAAAAACTCGGAATTTTGGCCATCTATTTATTTCTAATTAATTTTTTTTTTGGATGGTAGAAATTTTATAATCAACTATGACAGCACTTTAGAGAAAAACATAACCGCACCCCTCTCACAAAAGTGCCCTTAAATATATATTTCCCCAGAGAAATGTTTCAAATAATAGTTGATTATAAAACTACGGGTTCGCCGTACTTACAGGAAAATACTAGTTCATTTCCACACAGACTCACACGATTTACATATTGTACGTTTCCATTCTATGGGCTGTGTTTTTTATTCTATCTACAAACACAGTGGCACACCTATAGGAGCTACAGTAGATCTGCATGGCCTTATAGCCCACATCCTTCATCTATTAAATAAAGAAGTGGGTGAGATGTTGTAGCACTTTGTATGTGTAGTTGATATACCAAGTTTGAAGAAAATCGTCGAAGCCATTTTTGAGAAAATTGCAAAAAATGCAAAAAAAAAAACTAGTAAAGTGTTACTTCCGGTTGAGGAATTTTGACAGATAACCCACTGTCAGATCCCATGGTGATACCTAAACGTAATATCAAGTTTCAACTTCCTAGGGTATTTGTTTTTGAGCTCTGTTCAAATACATACATACACAGTCACACACGCACACTGACCATTTGTTAAAAACCACTTTTTTGGACTCAGGGGACCTCAAAATGGATATTTCCGTTGAAAACTTGATATTGAAAATTTGACACGATTACAATACTTCCAGTATACTAGGAGTAAGAGAAAGTAAAAATTATAAAATTATATAAAAAAATTAAAAATTTTCTCATAAAATTTAGTAAACACTATATAAAGGATAAAATGCATTAGGCTGTTTTAAACTAAAAGCAATTATAACATCACAGTTTATAGTACCAGAATGTGACATATAATTACACCCACCAACTTTCTATAATAGGGATTTCAATTTATGTGAAATGCTTTTTGGGAAAACGGCAACAAAATTCAATTAGCCGCTAATCAATATAACTAAACTGATGAGATTTGCTGTGTGTGTGTGTGTGTTTGTTTGCATGCCTGCATAGGCTTGCTATATTGTCGCTGCCTGATTGGTCCCTAGTATAACATATTAGGTTTAGAGATTTTTTTTCTTTCTCTTACTCCTAGTAAGAGGAAGTATTGTAATCGTGTCAAATTTTCGATATCCAGTTTTCACCGGAAATATCCGTTTTGTGATCCCCTGAGTCCAATAAAGTGGTATTTAGCAAATGGTCTGTGTAGGGGTATTGGTAAACACTGAAAGTCTGAAATAGTTGAAACCCCCACCATTCATCCACTCTACCGGAGAGAAACAGCCCCTCTCGCACAGAGAGGAGAGGCTCGGCCAGTGTATATATATATAAGAGATGGACAGTCAGGGAATCATTCTACTGAATTCAGTTTTACTCATCAGATATCATTCTGTTGATTTACACATCAGTTTAACGTCACTCCGTACATATCATTTTAGCCACGTCAGTCTGTCAGTTCAGTTCAGATCAGTTCTAAACTCTACAGTGCAAAGTCCTTGGCAGTCAGTCATATACACATATATCAATTATATATCTTAACCAAATCTTAAGGTGTTATTTATCACTCATCAAGCAACAACCAACATCTCCTCACAACACCCTTACATCTGTGTATGTTGTGTGTGTGAGTGTGTGTGCTATTTGAACTGCATAGCTCAAAAACGGAAAACCGTAGAAAGTTGTAACTTGATATTCCGTTTAGGTATCACCATGGCATCTGACAGTGGGTCATCTGTCAAAATTCCTCAACCGGAAATACCACTTTACTTGTTGTTTTTTTTTTTACTTTTTTACGTTTTTCTCAAAAATGGCTCCAACGAATTTATATGTTATATCAACTAAACATACTAAGCGCAACAACATTTATCAGAAACATTTTTCCGCCAAAATTCATTTAAGGGTACTTCCGGTGGAGGGGTGGAGTTAGGTTTCATCTAAAGTGCTACTTCAATTTATTAGACAATTCTGTAATCCAAACAATGTTAATTAGAATTAAATATGTTGTTGAAATTCCGAGTTTGAAAAAATCGGGTGACCGGAAGTGCGTTTACTATACCACTTTACTAAATAATTTTTTCACTTTTTTGCGAATTTCTCAGAAATTGCTCCAATGATTTTCTTGAAACTTCCTATATAAACTAAACATACAAAGATGTACTACTTTTATATAAAACATTTCTGTGGGAAAATTCATTTAAGGGCACTTTTAGGTAAGGGGGGGGTTTTTATTTTTTTTTTAAAGTGCTTATAGTTGATTCTACCATTCTACCACCCAAACAAAATTATTTAGAAATAAATAGATGCCAAATTACGAGTTTAAGAATTTAGTTACCGAGTGCGCTTGTTACCTGACAGTTTTTTTTTTCAATTTTCTTCGACGAATTCGTTAAATTCGTAGACAAACTGTAAAATTTGTCATTAATAATTTTTGAGAACACACTTTCGGTTAACTAATTTTTCTTCTTGAAACTCTCGAATTTTCAACAAGCATATTTAATTCTAATAACAGTATTTTGATGATAAAATGCGTAATAAACTGAATAGCATTTTAGAGACAACCTAACCCGACCGCCTCCCACATAAAATGTCCTTAAATATACCTCTTCCCGGGGAAATGATTCCAATAAAAATTGTAGAACGTTTTATTGTACTTGGTATCACAAAGTTTAAAGAAATCGGGGAGCTATTTTTTGAAATAATTTCAAAATGTGGGGTAACAAAATTCATTAACGTGGTAACGTCCATTTCAGCTACGTAGTGTCACGATCCATGGGGTACCCAACGGAATCAAGTTTGGACGTTTGTGCGTTTTATGTTCGTGTTTGAATTATGCTTTCAAAAACACACACCCCTTCGCTAAAATCACTTGTTTTTGACCCTGGACCTCAACACGGATATTTTCGGTGAAAACTCGATATCGTTATCATACTTTCCCTCCTTATTAGGTAAGTGAAAGTATAAATAAACAGCTATAACAGAAATACCCTATAATTAAAACAAATAGAATTCTAATATAATTATATATACACTATATACATGTGTCACACATGATTATATTTAAATATATTATACATTGCGGTATATATATATAAACTACAAATTGCGAGTGTCTCTAATTTTTGAAGATTGGGCTCGTAATTTTTCTAGCACATAGGAACACTGCTTTATCCCCACAAACTTTGATCTGACCTTTGGCCCTCAAAGAGTCCACCTTTACTTTCTTCCTACCACCGGAGAAGGCGTAAAGAAAGGAAATTCCGTTTCTTTTAATATAAAGAGCACAATCTTCAAAAAACTCAACCTTAACAATAGAGTAATATTTTATGTGACAATGATCAATCTTTTAATTTTTTTTTAATTTATAAGAAAATACTATTGAAAAGTGGTTTTTAACAGTCGAAGCGCTGTAGAGTTGAGTTTAATGTCTCTGAAAAACCTTATAATTAATTCAATTAAAATAAAACTTCTTTTTCTTATAGGAAATTTAATGCTCTTTCCAAAGGTGTAATTGAATATGATTTATGTGAAAAACTTATTGAGATATAATCAATTTTATGAGAAAAAATAGGAAAATTGAAAATTTCACAAAATGAAGAATAGCTTTTGAAGGCGAACGAATCGGACCATGGTTTATTAGAAATTTTTTGTTCCAAATAAAGTGAAAAACCATATCCCGAAGTATTGCCAGAGGTTGCTGTTACACCCGGTATATTAAAACTTTGAAAAATAAAGACAGGAAACTCTGTTGAAACGTTGGCATAATTGAATGTTTTTTTTCTTGACAGATCTTTACCAAAGTTCTTCATAAGAAGATAAATATATGATCATGATATAAATGTAATTATAATTTCTCTCCTCAAAGTTGTACATATTACAATGTATATATAACATGATTAACATTTTCATATTTTTTCTTTTTTTTTTAAAAAAAGAAAAAAGAAAAAAGAAATAATGATTTGAATTTTATCACCAAAATTATTTGAAAGAGGTCCTTTCAAAGATTATAAGGATCTAGGGATTCATTTAATATATGAATCTAAGGTTCTTTTAAAAAAAAAAAAAAAATATATGTATATTATAATAATAATAAAATAAGGTGTCTAAAACTGGAGTTTTGCAAACAAAGGGAAAAAAGTCTGGCATACTGCTAAACTCAGACACACACTCACACGCACACACATATATAAGTTGAAAGTCAAATAAAAGCTTACTGGAGCAACATGCCCAACAGAAAAGGCTTTTAACAAGTAAGAAAGAAAGAAAGAAAGAAAGCCTAAAGCGGCCCCAAGCTCCAAAGTACATATATATACCTTTTCACAAGTCCTACTTTGAACTATAGGATTTGCAATGGGAAAGTAGTTTAAAGTAATGCTACACTGAATTACCGTTTCTTTTCATCTTCGTTTTATTTTTTATGCTTTGTCTATGTTTTCATTTTTTTTTTTTTTTTTTTGTTGGTTCATTGATAATATTTTATGTATATTTATTCTTACGATTTTTATTGTTATTATTTTATAAAGAAAACTAGATAAAGTATAAAAAAAAAGGATTACAATGTCTTGTTATCAATTATTTTAGTTTTTATTGTACATTGAGGTTCTTTTAACTCTGATACTTGTAACAGTTTGATAACATCTGATAAAAGGTTTTCTAACAATGAACAGTTTTGTATATAAATTTAATTAATATGGTAAGTTAATAATAATAATAATAATAATAATAATAAACTCATTCTGCTGAATTGCATGTTCTAGACAGATTACTTCAAAATAAGTGATGTAATATTAAGTTTTCTTTTAAAGGTTACTTATTATTGTATGGCCAGCCATTTCAACAAAGTTCTTGGCGACCCTGCGACGATTCCCCCAGCCTAACACTTTACACTGATATAGCACAATACTCACACAAAGTATTTGTGTTGCCTCCGGAGATAGTTGATAATGTTCAAATTAATTGGGTTCGCCGTACTTACAGGAAAATACTAGTTCATTTCCACACAGACTCACACGATTTACATATTGTACGTTTCCATTCTATGGGCTGTGTTTTTTATTCTATCTACAAACACAGTGGCACACCTATAGGAGCTACAGTAGATTTGCATGGCCTTATAGCCCACATCCTTCATCTATTAAATAAAGAAATGGGTGAGATGTGAATTAATTCGAAGCGAGATGCTTGAAGAAGTTATTTGTGCCAATAGAAAATGGAGAAACATTGAAGAGAAATATTTCAAAGGGATCCAACATGTTCATAAGTATGAAATGAAGAGAAATATTCATACAAAGAGAATTTAAGAAAGCAATTGTCATATTCGGCCAACGACGATAAAGTGGCAAATTATTTAAATCTCTAATTTCAAAAGTGGGGCGAAAACAATTAGTTTTGTGATTCTAGTTGCAAACAACTATTGGTACAGGAAATTTTTCTCATAATTTGATTGTGACTTGATGACAGAGTAATAGTCATGATGGCAAGGTTGACTTAAGAGAAGTAATCATGGGATCTGTAAAGAATATTATTTAAACAAAAATCAGTAATGAAAAATCTTCCACTTTGTGGTGAAAATGAAAGTTTAGACTATATTATGATAGTATGTCAAAAAATATAACATGCCTGCAAGAGTATTTTTTTTTCAGTCTGCATTCTGCTTTCAAAGCCAGAACACTTGCTTCAGGAATCGCTCTCTAAAAATCAGTGCCACTTTAAGTTAAAACATAAGAGCTTTGCATTTAATCTAGATAAATACTCAATTTCATAAACATAATAGTTGTGATATTGTAAAATATTTAAATATCCTTAAAGATAATATATTTAATTTAATTACCAGTGTTTTCTTAATTATTCTTATTACTTCTCTCTTAACATATATACCTCAAGACCCTTTACTAAACCGCTCGTGTAACACCAATTACAACTACAAACACACAACAACAGCACATGAAATGTATTTGGTGTGAATGTGTTGTACTGTAGTGGTAACTTGTAGTGGCTTGAGCGGTTTTGTAAAAGGGCTTGTAAGTATATATGTTCAAGAAAGAAGTAATAAGAATAATTAAGAAAACACTGGTAGATTAAATTAAATATATTATCTTTAAAGATATTTAAATATTTTGTACAATATCACAACTATTATGTTTATGAAATTAAGTATTTATCTAGATAAAATGCAAAGCTCTTATGTTTTAACTTAAGGTGGCACTGATTTTTAGAGAGCGATTCCTGAAGCAAGTGTTCTGGCTTTGAAAGCAGAATACACGCTGTCTTGAAGGAATGCCTTCTCTTACAAAACAGTTGGCCAAGTGGCATTGTATTAATTTAAAGGATTCTTTTGCCTTTGTCTCCACTAATAGCAATGACCTTAAATTACAGTACCTGACTGTTTTCACTGCACTAAGATACATACAAAATATTAACAAAATTCTATTTTTCAAACTATAAAATATTCTAAACTATTTTTCAAAACTATTATTTTTGCATTTCTTTCTTCCACAACAGCTGCTTAATTTATAATTAATAAATTTTGTAGTAGGAATGCCACAAGTACACTTAAAATGTATGCCTTAGTTACTCCAAAATGGGGTAATTGTATTTTGTTTATATATATATACATATATATAATATATATTATAATATCGGTATCAATAGCTACTTTTTATACCATCCTCACTCTTGAATTTAGCTATTAAAATTGAATCGTCTTTTTTTTATAAGAAAACATTAAAGAATCTTGAATTTTTATCCAAAGATTAAAACAAAACACTATTTTTTTGAAGAGGAAGGAATATTTATTTACTTTGACCTATAAAATTTTGAGACCTATTAAATTCACACTAAATTTTGAGTTTGAAAAAATTGGTTAATCAACTTGTACGTCCTATGTTCAATTTGTTTTCTATCACTCCTTCCTACTAAGAGGAGGAAGTATTGCGTTTGTGCCAGCTATTCGAAATTGAGTTTTCACCGAAAATACTTATTTTGACGTCCCCTGAATTATATTATTATATAAGTTATTATATTATATATATATTAATAATACATAAAATTATTGTCGATATTGTGATGGATGCAAGAATTATAAAAATATATTTAATTTGGAAAAAATTCAAAATGATGAAAATATGTGACATTCCCTTGCAAAAGGACATTTCAGGTAGAAGACAATAGTGTTAGTGGAAATGTGGTTGGTGTGAATGTGCTTGTTGCATGTTTGTAGTGGCTTGAGCGGTTTAGTAAAAGGGGCTTGTGTTTATAAGTTTTAAACGAGAGAAGTAATAAGAATAATTAAGTAAACACTGGTAGATTAAATTAAATATATTCTTTAAAGATATTTAAATGCTATTCAGTAACTCTGTAATTAAGTACAAAACTCTTATGTTTTAACTTATAACTGGCACAGTCCTGGTGTGTTCTGGTTCGGTGTGTAAAACAGACTGTCCATTGAAGGAATGTCTTCTAATTGTTCGTCCAAATCTTTCCCTGTGAGAGGAAGGGGTACACAATGCTATCAAGTTCATGAACTCTAAAAGACAACAGTGGTCTTCTACCTGAAATGTCCTTTTGCATGGGAATGTCACATATTTTCATCATTTTGATTTTTTTCAAATTAAATATATTCTTATATTTCTTGCATCCATCACAATATCAATAATTTCTTTTTAAACCAAACAATATCACTCTTGAATTTAGCTATTAAAATTGAATCGTCTTTTTTTTTATAAGAAAACATTAAAGAATCTTGAATTTTATCGAAAGTTTAAAAGAAAACATTATTTTTTGGGGGGAGGAAAGAATATTTAATCAAGTGTACATTAAAATAAAAAAAACAAATAAGTCTGATTAAAAGCTCCATATAATAGGCATTCAATAGACGATTATAAAATGGCCAGGCAATTAACGAAAATTGATAAAGGAAGTGGCGAGAAGGTTGTTCGATTGAAGAGAAGGAAGAATTCTACGGGTTTGAAGTTGCACATCTTTTCTCTGTTTTTTTTTCTTCCTTCTCTCTCTCTGAAAAGTCTTATTTTCTCTTCAAAGTTTTGGGAGAAATGTCTTCATTGAGTGCACAAGATGTTGTTGTGTGTGTGGGTGTGTGTATTGTGTGTGTGTGTTTTTCAAACTGGTCTTTGGCCTTAACAGAAGTAGGTGGATTGAACAAAAGAAATAGGAACTGGGTATAGTAATAGTGAGTGGAGGGAGGAAGGTTTCAACCTGCACCATCACGATGACAAAGCAACACACCGACAATATCATTGTGCTTGTGCCAATTCGGCCCTGTATTTCCTCTTCTATCATCACCGTCATCTCTATCTCTTCTTCTTCATCTTCTACTGCTGCTGCTGCTACTACTTCTTCATCATAATCATCACCATCATCATCATCATCATCATAGAGGAACTGAGTCCGCTCTTCTTCAACTGTATGATCATCAAGCATCCACTCCATCAACCAAACTATAGGTATTAATATAGCCAACAATAATATCGCCACCTCTTCTTATATCCTGTGTCTTACTCTCTCCGTACTCTCTCTTTCTATTGTCTTTTACTTTCTGTATTAACTCTACATATAGAGTTCCCTTCACCAGCTCACCCTGTCAAACTGTAGACCTCAATTACTTGCAGCCCCTTCTCCCTCAGCATTACACTCTCAGGTTCTCCACTTCAAAACAACCTCCAACTCTTATATATATATATATATATGCGCTCACATTATATACGTCTATAGCTAGCTAGAGCTACACACCACTTCTCTGAAACCTTTTGTCTGTTTACCAATTATTAAACGAACAATAAACTTTAAACAGTCAAGTTAATTACCTGTAAACGTCTGCATCTTCAACGTCAGAGTTTTGATCAGACAATATCAGGTTTCAGTTAAAATATTCAACTATATAAACTTTTAAAATATCATAAAGTTTTTTTTTTATTTCCTTTTTTCATAAGAGATAAATAAAATATATACGAGTAGTAAATTCAATGCAAATGGTTTATTTCTCTTTTAAATTTTTTTATTAATCTTTAGAACTATACTGTTCTCATTTGTCCAACTTAGACCATTGAGAATATGATAAAAATTAAAAAAAAACTAATATGTAAACAAATTTTGAATATGATGTGGTAAACTAGAGTTAATACGATAGATCGTATTAAAATTTTGTGAAGAATAAAGGTTATACTTGAATATTGATAATCCAAAATTTTTTTTATTAACTAAACAGAAAAAAAAAGAATAAATATTTGTAAAATTGCATTTTCTTTCCTAGAGAAAATGGAGCCTAGTTTATTTTATTGATTTGAACGTTAAAATTTAAAATTTTCTTATCTTAGATATTTTTTTTTTACCCTTTATATCTGAAAAACAACTATATATAAAAAAGCGCATTTAAAATTTCTCCACTGTTTTGATTATGGAATTTTTTTCTAATAAAGTAAGTTGTTTTACGATCCCAATCGGAATTAGCTAAAGAAAGTTTCAGTGCTTTATTAATTAATTAAGACTCACATTCTACCAAGGAACCACACTCGTTTTCTAACAAGGTTCCATTGTTCCATTAACTTTCAAGGTGTAACTGGTCACTGAAGAGGCTCATTGCAATATGGTTCGGTTTCTAGCAAATCACTGACGCGATCTCAACTCGGAAACTCAAGTGTTTGTTTTTTTCTGGTAATAATGATTTTTTAGCAAATTTTATAAATGGAAATATTGTCAACAATAAATTATGATTACTATGTTAACAGTTATGAATATGCCAATATGTAATTATATAGTTTTAATGAATATATAATCAATCAATGTTATTGTATGATTCGTCTGCAATTTGTGATGATATTATTTTTGTGGTATTATACCAACAGACCTAAACACACACACACACACACACACACACACTCAAAAGTAATATACAATTCAGTGATGGCTATGTATATGCTATCTGGCACTGCAACATTCTAAAAAACAAAAAATACAAAAACTTCAAATTTTGTTTTGTTTTATAAATAATAATAATAATAATAATAATAATAATAATAATAATAATAATAATAATAATAATAATAATAATAATAATAATAACAATAATAATAATAATAACATAATAATTTATTTATTAGTCTCCGAGGAATCCCCCATACAAATAGAGTCTGATTCTGAATAGAATGTTCTTTCTTTTTTTTTTCTTTTTTCCTTTTTTTCCATATATAAAATATTACTAATAAATAAATAAATAAATAAATAAATAAACAATTCATTTAGAACAAAATTATAAAGAAATAAAATATAAACTTTCTTATAGCATATAAAGAAAAATATGGAGTAAAATAGAGTGGACAAGTATAATTGTTTGATCATTCTTAGTATAATGAAGTTGATGAGGAGAGAAATTGGGATTGATTTTTATAGATAAAATGGTGGGAGTAGAGATATGACACGACGCGATGTATATGGTTGAATCTGATAGATAGATGTCTGGATCTCTCACTGGCTTACATACAGGTTCTCCCCACTCTAGCCTGCTTAAGTCAGAGACTACCAGAGAGAGTCTGTTTTCTCTCGGTCGGGCTTACGTTCTCTCTCTTGCCGTTACACTTAGCTATATTAAAAAACAGATATATAAATGAAATACACATATATATATCTTTACTACAGAATACTTTTTATTCATTAATTACGAAGGATCTTAATTTGAAGCAGTTACTACAGATATATAGGAACATTTCTTGAAACTTACATTTATTGTTTACCTTGAATATTTCTGGAAACTGTTCTATAGACAACTTATTAATGTAAGGAATATAATAATTTCTGATTGGTGTGTAAATGGGACATACAGCACCTGCAAATTTCTTGGGACTTGATTGTATAAACCATATTTCCAAGTGTTATTTGAATTTGATATTTACCTGAGAGACGTAATTGTGCATATAATTTAATTTTGTTAAATGAAATGTTTAAATTACAATAAGGCTGCAGCAAACTATATTGGGGATCATAAATCTATATTTGGTTTTATAAATAATAACGTTACATATATAACATTACAACATTTTATATAAATGTAATAAAACATGTTAAAAGTTACAGGTAATAAATTTTGACATTGATTGCTTAGATAAATAATGGAATTATCGCGAATAACGCTTTAGATTGCAGGGAAAAAAAGGCACTGCCACCTAACTTAGTATCTGAATATCACGTTTGGTCAGGACTAGTCAATATTCATTTGCACTTTTGTTCTTGCATGAAATAAATGAATCCGGACACTGTTCAGTAAACAGTGATAAATTTTTTTAGGAAGTTAGTAAAGAATTTTATTCACTTCAAAAAATAAATTCAAGAATTGATTTCATTTGCAAAAAAATAATATTTTTTAGTGAAATTCGGCCAGATTAAAAATAGGAATAGAATTCTTCGCCAAAGTTACGATAACTTTATTATTTTCTTTTTAAGGCAAAAAAGTATTTTGAATATATAATGTGTAAGATGTATTCCTGGGTAACGGAGTAAACTATTTCTAATTCAGTAGTATGCATCTGAAATCTGGGCACCGTACAAATAAATTAGAAACCGCTAAAAACAGATTAAAAAAAATTATTCTACTGGCCTAGATTTACGCCCAACCACTTCATTAGATCGTAACTGGGAGTGAGTTATATTGAAGTAGCTATAGTTAAATAGGATGTAATTTATTATTCGATATGTGAACATTTAGATTACTGAAAGTTTATTATGAAAGGTTGGTACATTGGATAGGGAAAGAAATAGTTGAGTGTGTTGTAAAACGGATACTCATAATTAAAAGGAAAATTAATTAATTAAAAGGTCGAGATGAATCACTCAAAATTGAACAATAATCAAATACTAACTTTAGAACTTTGTTACAATATCTTAGAGACACTTAATAATCAACACATTTCCATTGATACCAATGCTATTTTAAATTAACGTTAAATCCTTTCTATGGAACAATAAGTAACTTCTATATTGGTGAGCCATATTTCTATTGTCTTAAAACAAATTGAAACAAAACGAAGACTTATAAGCCAGCTTGGCATTGTAAGCGCAAAATATTTTAATTTATATTGGAACAGTGCTTCCTATAGATATGAGTCCAGCGAAAATTGTATTTTGCAACTTCCTGAAAATTTGGGCCCATTTCCTTTTGGAATGAATCAATATTTAAAACGGTTTACTGATAATAATTCAGACAATAAGCAAAATACCGAAAACCTACCTATTGATCATAAAAGATATCATTCAAGTGAATAACTTGTATTATTACACCAGAGGTTCGCTTAACCTTAGGATGATTATATTAAATGGCTGAACAATATTATTTTAATGTACGAGTATTTATAAGCAATCTATTTCTATCACTTCTTTTATTTGTTTATTTATTTATTCTTTTTATTTATCATTATTAACTATTGATGTAAAGAAGGAGAGCGTTAAAATAAAAAAAAAAAAACATGAATTGGTAGAATGGAAATAAACAAAGAAATAAAGGCCGATGTTTATATGATATAGATGTAGGTGAGAAATGCAAATAACTAAATGTTTTGTTCCATTTAAATGTCAATTACTCTCATAATTTTACGAGATCACTAATGCCATGCCATTAATTTAAGTTAATTTTAATATTTTTATTTGATTCTGTAATATCCTAATTTTTTTTTTTTTCTTAGTCACAGTTATTATCATTGTGTCAATGTAAAATCAGGTATATTCCCTTTTATTTTTAATTACAATCAAACATTACAATCCTTTATTCTTTATATTATTATAATTTTTTTGTATTGTACTGAGATATTTGTCACAACTCCTTTGTTAAAAGATCATACTATATCTAATAGAACAAAAAAAAAAATGAATAAATAAACCCCATGTTGCAACAGCCCAAGAAGGGCCAAGACTTGGCCAGACGGCGATTGGAATAGGGGGCCTGTGGTAAGTACGCCGCAGTTCCCACGCCGTTTAGTTCCTGCCTTCGCTACCTAGGGCGCTACTAACTGTAGCTTCCCACTTTTCATCACGATGCTGGGCCAATACCGACTTGCCCTCACGGGAATCGAACCGTGAATTCTCGCACGAATGGCGAGTGCGCTAGCCACTAGACCAACTCGTGAGGATACAAACAAATAAATTTATGTTTATGTGTATGGAACCCTCTGGCCAATGCATGGTGCCTCAGGAATGCAGCCATCACAGGATGGTTACCTGATCGATCAAAAGAATGGTTGATCCCAGGCTAGTGACTGGCAAAAAAGTTTTTATCAATAGCTATTCGCCCCAAGCTTACTGCAGAATTACTCCAACAAGGCCAGGCGGCCATACGGTTGTCTGTGGGCTTCCTTACTGGACACTGTAAACTTAACAAGCACATACAATGCTAAGATCTGACAATGGATAGCCTGTGTAGGTTTGGTTGGCATTGCACATACTCCGTCAGTGTGAGGGGCTTGTATAGGTAAGTTTTCTCCTCTTTGGAGTTTAATAACTGACACCAGCAAGCTTCATCCTAGCATCTCTCTCAGGACACTTGAGAGGCTGCTCTGACTGGTGGGTGCCTTCAAGGAACACCCAGGAGTCTCTTTCCAGACTCCAAAGTCTAATTAAACCGACAAGACTAGGGAGAGGGGCCTCTTACTTGTGGGTGTCACAATAGATCCAGGGTCTACTAGCCACTCCCCCATAGAATCGAAGCATATTTACTGCAACGGTTGGCAAATAACCACACTTTAGGTTTAAATAAAGCAGATTTTTTATTATATAAGCAAATTAACTTACTAATAAATTAATTACTTTTTGAGATGAATTTCATTGATTTATTGAATTGCATTTTTTATTTATTTATTTATTATTTATTTTTTTGTATATGCAGCATCCCCTCTAAACATTTTCACCGGCCGCACTCTGATATATTTATACATATATGTATATAAACGTGAGATCATATCGAGAAGATTTTATTGAGGGAGGAAACGATGAAGAGAATACTAATTATTATGAACGATAGATATATTTTCATTGGTTGAGCCAAAACCATCCGTATATATGAACATTATAAACAATACATGCAAGAGTTATGATCAGGAATTAATGGACTGTCAACAGTCGCGGATTGAATTTAATGTGTTTCCGGTTATGAAATTGGGACAGGTGCGACACTTTATCAAAACAACAATAATTACAATTACAACTCGTTTTTTTTTTTTTTAATAAAAAAGAAAAAAAAGAAATAATAATAATAAAAAAGATGATAGCTAATAGTAAAATTTCAAAAAAATTCAAATCATATTTGCTAAAGTGTCGGCATCTTATTTTGTAATAAAAAGAAATAGGTATGGTGATTTGTTTTTACCAACAGTTGTTGAATGTGTAATCGTGTCAAATTTTCGAAATCGAGTTTTCACCGGATATATCCATTTTGAGGTCCCCTGAGTCCAATAGTTTTTAGCAACTGGTCCGTATGTGTGTGAATGGAATAGCATATCTCAAAAACGAAAAATTGCAGAATATTCAAACTTCATATTTCGTCAAAGTGCCACCAGGAGATCTGAAAATAAGCTTTTCGTAAAAAATCGTTCAACCGGAAGTGTCATTTTATTGATTAGTTTTTTTTTTTCAGTTTCTTGAAGAGATTTTTCTCGAAAATGGCTCCAACAATTTACTTTAAATATATTATAGGTTTGTTCGTGCAGTAGTCTCAAACTGTCAGGGCCATGCGCACCAACAGTATGCTGTTCGCGCAGCGATTTCTCAAACTGAAACGGTGCTGTTTTCAAACCGTCAGCAAACCGTTTGGAAACTATCATAGTAGTCAGAGTTCAAAGCAGCCAACCGATTTCAAATTGGCAGTCCAACGCATGCGCAAAGCAGTTTTAACGCATTAAATTACTTCTTATTCTGCTTCTCCGACTGTCTTGGCCAATATTCCTTTCTATTTTTTTTCTTGTTTTGACTTAACCTGTGTTTGTGGATATAACCACTTAGAATAATTTGCGGTTCTGTGCTACCTCAGACAGTCCTTTAAAAGTATACGAATAAGATATCTCGTACATTTATGCCGTACTTAATGTCTAGTTATTTATTTGCTATATCCTAACCATTTTTAATGAAACTGATTTCATACAGATGTATGAGCTAATTTATTCAAATTTAGAGCTAATAACTGCAAAAGTAGCCTTCCATTATTTTTTCTTGAATGCTTTATAATTATCACGTTGCAATACAGAACATAAAGCGATCATGCAGGTTAAGTTTCCAACAGTTTCAAATAGGGTATGGTGGAGCATGCGCAGTGAAACCAGTTTGCAAACTGTCAGCGACCATCACAAACTCGCTGCACGAATAAAACCTTATATCAACTACACATACAAAGAGCTACAAAGTTTATTTGTAACATTTCCCTAGGAAAATTCATTTAAGGGCACTTTTGGAGGATTGGTGGGGAGGGGATGAGGTTTTCCTCTAAAGTGCTATTCATATATCATTTCAAGGACCCACACTATTATCGGTATAGCTTTTTATCACTTTAAGGAACCACACTATAATCGGTGTCGTTTTTTATCACTTCAAGCAGCCATACACACACTATTATGCTCTACAATTCCGTTACTTAATATTCATCTATATATATATAAATTCAGCTTCTGTATGTTTATGGCCGCAAAACTCGAATAGTAGTCGATGGATTGACTTTAAATTTTTACACAACGTTGCATTTCTATATAAGAGTGTTTATATATACTTTATACTCCGAAGTTCCCATGGAAACGAGAATTTCTGCGAGCGTTTCGCGAGGTTGGCAGAAATATGCAGACTCAGACGCGTTGCGATGGTGGTTCACTCTCTGAACAATTTCTGTACTACTTATAAGTTCCTCTATTCCGAAGTTCCCACAGAAACGGGAAATTCCGAGCTAAAATCCGTTCAAATACCCATATTACATTAGCGTGTCAAAGCTCTTAAACTGTCATGACTTAAACATGCACTTCACAGAAAACCCAACATGTAACATTTCTAAAACATCTGGAATGGGAAAGGTTCTTCGGGCGTGCAGAATCATTGTATGGGATGAGTGTACAATGGCTTATAAAAAGTCATTGGAAGCATTAGACCATACATTGAAAAACTTGCGAAATAATCAAATTCCATTTGGTGGAACATTGGTGTTACTAGCCCCGTTGACTTCAGGCAAACGCTTCCAGTGATACCTCGTTCAACACCAGCTAATGAATTGCATGTGTAATGACATGGCAAAGTCATTGACATCGGCAAAGTACACCAAAGAAATAATAATTTACAATTAGTGGTTCCAGCCAGCTGCTATCAACAAAGGGTGCAAACAGTGACACTGTTGGCCGCCGACAGCCGCGGTCAACCAAACAAACAACAAAGCCTTTTCATCAATTCTCACATCAAAAGGCAGGCACCGCGATAAGTATGGCCACTAAATAAGGTCAGCAAACTACGAAGGTCGCACAAGGCCGCACACTAAGACAGATGTCTTGGTGTGAGTATGAACAACAGTATATGTAAACTCTATGATATACGACGAAATGATCATTATATCATCTACAACCATACGAACACGTCTATATACACGAGCGGCAGTTTACGCGTCTATACACAGTTATATTCAAACTTAGTTACCATTTCTAACGTTCAAGTATTGTTTAATTATAGTTATTTTTATATAAACCGTTTAATTATTCGAGCACTAACTTCCCAAAATCTCTCAACTAACTTCCGCTCTCTTCAAGACATCTGCTACTCCAGGAATCACACAACAAACGATTGCATTACATCTAATATCTGAATCCATTACACATGCCTTCTTGAAATATTCAACTCTTTGGAGCACAGTAAAAGAAAAAATTCATTTAACAACGAATATGAGAGTTCAACTTCAAAACAATTCAACAGCTGCCATATTTTCGAGACAATTACTCGAACTCGGTAACGGCACTACTCCTACAAATCCGGAAACGGGAAAAATCACCTTCCCATCTAATCTCTGCAACATTGTACATTCAAAAGAAGAATTAGTAGACAAGGTATTCCAAAGTATCGAAACAAATTATCAAAATCACGCATGGTTAAGCCTAAAAATTAGACTGAGCCACAACGAAGCGTGGTCGGGTTAGCTAGTTAATTATAAAATGAAATGTGTAAAATTAAAATGAAATATTAAAAGATTAATGGAATTTGTTGGAAGAATCATAAAAATTAATATGAGTATGCACATCATATTTTGTTCATAATTTATCTGTTTCTAGTAACATAGACTAATAACTTTCGTGATGGATCTGATGGTACTATTTAAATGGAATATCATATGTATTTAAATAAATATCGCTTCCGGCGATTTTTTCGTTTTTGAGAGATATTTGTTCACAGAAACATTTATACAGACAAAAACACACACACTCACATACATACAGACCATTCGCTATAAGCATTCTTTTCCTAATTGGTACTTCAAACAATTTATTTTCCCCAAAAAAATTAAACACTAACAATGTTTTAACAATAAGAGAGATAGAGAAATAGAAAATGAAATAGAGATAGGGTTTATTGTCTCTTCCACTAAGATTACAGAGAAAATTGAATAATTTCAGTGTAATCAAAACGATTGAGAAATACTTTTTTTGCCCCCCCCCCCCATCAATGTTTTATGTTTTATTAATCCTCTTTCTTCTATGTAGGATCAATGTTTAATTAAATGTTTAGATTCCAGCAAAACTTGGGACGTAAATTGGAAACAAGAACAATTCATTCATAATCTATATTTTTGTAATTACTAAAATAAACGGTTTGAAAAGAGAATACATTAAAATATCGATAAAAAAAAATCTGGTGTGAAACACTCACACAACTTTTTCTTACTCCTGTTCTCAAAATTATAATTGATAAATGTTATAGTTTGTGTACCAAATATAACGAAATTCGTCAAAAACTAAATAAACTGTTCAGTAAAAGAGCACTTCCGGTTTACTAATTTTCATAAAACTTGGAAAATTGGCCATCTATTTATTTCTAATTAATTTTGTTTGGATGATAGAATTGTATAATCAACTATGATACCACTTTAGTGGAAGCTGTAACCCCACCCATCCCCTAAAAGAGCCCTTAAATGAATTTTCCTAAAGATATGTTTTAAATAAAAGATGTAGATCTTCGCATGTTTAGTTTATATACGAAGTTTCAAGAAAATTGTTGAAACCATTTTTGAGAAAATCGCGAAAAAGTAAAAAAAATCATTTAGTAAAGTGTTACAAAAAAAAACGCACATCCGGTTATCCGATTTTTTCAAAACTCGGAATTTCAACAACATATTTAATTTTAATTAACATTATTTAGATGAAAGAATTGTCAAACTGAAATAGCATTTAAGATGAAAACCTAACCCCACACTTCTCCCCCAAAAGTGCCCTCAGATGAATTTTTCCGGAGAAATGTTTTAAATAAAAGTTGTAACTCTTTGTATGTGTAGTTGATATACCAAGTTTTGAAGAAAATCTTCGGAGCCATTTTTGAGAAAATCGCAAAAACGTAAAAAAAAAAACAACTAGTAAAGTGGTACTTTCGGTTGAGGAATTTTGATAGATAACGCACCGTCAGATCCCATGGTGATACCAAAACGTAATGTCATGTTTCAACTTTCTTTTTTTTTTTTTTTGAGCTTTGCAGTTCATATACACACACACACAATTTTTTGGACTCACGGGACCTCAAAACGGATATTTCCGGTAAAAACTCGATATCTAAAATTTGAAACGATTAAAAATAAAAGCACAATTTCTTTATACTATTTATTGTAGTTGTTAATTAGGTAGTATCCGGATTTCGGAAATATCCAAAATACATTCCACATAAATATCGTGCTATGTGTTTAATTAAGCATTGATGTTTAGTTCTTCTTTTTTTTCTTCTTCCTCATTTATTTGAAAATTTACAACTGCTGGTACGCTTGTGTAACCAGCAACAACTAATGAGATGACTTACAATAACGGGAATGGAGAAATTACCCAGTGGTGACCCTCCACATTATTTCGCTGCGCACTTATAAGAGATCACGAGGCCACTGCCGCCTCAGTCGTCGAGGAGGGGTTATCTGGAATGGCTGCTGAGGAAAGTTAGTGAATTAATGGATTGTGATGATGTGCGAGACGGTGTGAAATTTGCGGTATCGTATTTGGACCGAGGTCACTTATAAATGGAATCTGGAGATCGGAATGTATTGTGAGGTTAGAAACGTAAAACGGAGCATTGGATTATACAACGGAGTATTTTGGATCGTAGGGTTTTGGAGGCGGTGGATGTTGGAACTTAAAAGCCCAATATTCTTACAGATCTTGAAACCAGCAAAAAAAGGTACCTGAAATATGATTACATTATAGGTAGCCAAAAATATCGAGCAAAATCTATCTAACCAAAAAGGGGATTGTAAATTTGCATGTACCGGTAATTCGGTAAATGAAAATTGGAATACCGGTAAAATTTTTACCTGAAAAATAAAATTAAGGTGATAAAAAATATAAGTAATTTTGATTTCCATTTCACATTTTTTATGATCAAAGATATAGAAAATAAAAAAATATAAGAATTAAAGTGTTATTCTAAACAAACAATAATTATAACTTTTAGAAACAGAAATAAAATAATACAGAAAAATAAAAATACAACAGAAATAATAATATACAGTACCCAATACCATTTTATTGATTACCATTTTTTTTTTTTTTTTTAAATAACTTCTCAAGAAACTTAAATTATTTAAAGTCTTATCTTCTAATTTTGTTCTAAATTTTGTACAAAATAATCCAGATCCCGAGAATACCCTTTCTGATTCAAAAATCCTGCAGAGCACAAATCACATATGCTAGCGCTTTCTGTACAATTTACAGCGGCCTCTCAAACCCAAGAAAGTTTAAATTAAAATTAAAAAAAAAAAATATCTCACAATAATTAGATATAATATTGTTGCTTACACTTACCTGTTTTTTTTTAAATTTTCAATGTCCCTTTAACTCTTTTAAATTTCTATAAACACAATATTTTCTCATCAGAGACATTTTCCGTGGTGGAGTTAGTGTGAAACTAAGTTTGCTCTGTGCGAGTCTGTGTTGTCACACTGTCTAAAAAACGCATCCTGAAGATGGGCGAACGCCCGAAACCGGTCGATGACCACAAAATGAAGCAGGCTACCACGGAAAATGTCTCTGATGCTTTCCAGCTCTGCGGAACCAACCACCACAACAATATTTTCTACATAAAAATTTCTAGTATGGATTTTTCATTTACCGGGTAAGTTTACCGAACGTTTTTTTTTTTGTCAATTTATCGGTTAACCGGTAAATCGGTATACCGATATACAATCCCTAAACCAAAAGTCGACTTAACTGAATGGATTTTTTGTGTGTGTGCAGTTTTTCGTGATTTTCACGAAAACGGTTCCAACAAGTTTTTTTTTTTTTAATCAGAGATATTTTCCGTGATAGCCTGCTCATTTTGGTGGTCATCGATCGGTTTCGGGTTTCGCCCATCATCATCAGGTTGTTTTTGTCAAAACAATGTAATAACATAAGACTTGAACGGAGCAAATTTGGATGATATACTGATTTTTGTGTTTTTGTTAGGACCTAACTAGGTTCGTTGATATCTAGGTGGGTAAACACATGTTTTTCCTTTTTGAAGGCAATTTGTACATTGTTCCTTTTAAAAACATCCAACAAGTGGAGATGTATAAC
Source organism: Triatoma infestans (assembly GCA_011037195.1). NCBI lineage: Eukaryota > Metazoa > Arthropoda > Insecta > Hemiptera > Reduviidae > Triatoma > Triatoma infestans. The sequence continues at coordinate 93,437 of JAAEAF010001297.1, read as the reverse complement.
TTAAATTACGTTTTGAATGAAATATACATTGATAATTAAATCCCCATACTAACTTATTATTTTTTAATTGTTCTTTGAGTGTAGAACAAGGCGAATGACCACTGTGTCAACCGTGGTATACTGTCGAATAATTAATGGTTAAAAAAATAATGATAAAAACGAGCTGAATGATCGTAAGATAGGATAAGTAACTAAATATGTTGTTAAGCAATTAATTTATATATAAGCGTGTTATTTGATAATCACGTATTATTTATACATTCCATAAATTCTACATTTTCATAATCCACATACACCATTCCCGCATGCAAGTAAACTTAAATATAACAAGTCTAACAATAAGTTTAAATACAATTTGTTTTATAAATATATCATTGAATAATTATATAAGCATGCTATCCCGGCCCTTAATGTAGCTTACATTCCACAATTAACCTTTATACATTAACGCATTCTCAACTTTGCATACATTATTCACATATATGTGAATTAGGATTATTTTTTTTAAAGTTTCTGTTAATATTGTTGAAAATTTGGGTGGGTCTGCAATGCTAGATAACATGCGGTATTTTTTCATCAGAGACATTTTCCGTGGTAGCCTGCTTCATTTTGTGGTCATCGACCGGTTTCGGGCGTTCGCCCATCTTCAGGATGCGTTTTTCAGACAGTGTGACAACACAGACTCGCACAGAGCAACTTAGTTTCACACTAACTGAGACGTATTTTTAAAATACTAAGTTTTAAGGATTAGTATTTTCAAAATACGTCTCAGTTAGTGTGAAACTAAGTTGCTCTGTGCGAGTCTGTGTGTTCACACTGTCTGAAAAACGCATCCTGAAGATGGGCGAACGCCCGAAACCGGTCGATGACTCTTGGTACGTGTACGTGTACAGTTAACATCGTCTCTTAAATTTTTGTGTTTTTGAGGGGAAAACAGTGGCCGATATTGGTGGAACTTGGTGTACATTATAATTAGTGCTAAATCTTAGTAAGTGAAAAATTTAAAGATTTTCTGTTTTATGGTTTTGGAGAAAAACAAAAGAGAAGATTTTGGTTGAATTACAACAATATTGGATAAGTTTCTTATCTATGTGTTGTTTTGTTTATTGATATTTTTAGTGTTTGTTTGTGGACCCTGAGACCTGCCTTGAGACAAGTTTATTTTTACTTGCTCTACTTCAACTTATTAAAATATAAAAATGGCATTTTCGAATGAAGATATAATGAATGAAATAAAAAAAAATCTTAATGAAACTAAAGAAATAAAAACCACTCTAGAGAAAGCATTAACAGTAATGGAGGACATGATGGGTCAATTTTCTGAACTAAAAATAAAATGTAAAAACTTGGAAGAAAAAAATACACGCTTGTCGGAACAAGTGAAGTATCTAAATAGTCAGGTACGCAAAAATAATTTCGTAATTTACAATGTGCCTAAAACTGAAAACGAAGATATTGTAGAAAAAGTTAAAGAGATCTGTGCAGAAGCCGAAATAACTGTTACTGATCAAGAGATCAATAATTGTTTTAGAATTGGGAAAGGAGCTGATCCTCAACCTGTACTGGTTTCCTTGAGCAGTAATTTACTGAAGAGGAAAATATTTAGCAAGAGAGAATACTTGCAGCAGAAACACTACCGACTGAATCACGACCGGACACTGGAAGAGCGTGAGGTAGGAAAGAGGATTTTTGCCTGTTTAAGCAAACTAAAAAGTCTTGATAGCTCTGTAATGTATAGGAATAGAACTTTTAAATTTAGAGGTGACTTTTACACTCTTAAAGAGGTTGAAGAACTGATTAATGGCGGGAGCCTGGACACTGCTACTACGGCGGAGCAAATGAAGAAAAGACTAAAATTAGACAGTGTGAAAGAGAGGCTTGGTCATTTTCGATTTCGTCCCTCATCACCCTCATCTGTCAAGTCGTTTCCCGGCTGAAAGGCGTCCTGAAGGCAGTACTTCCGAATTCGATCTATTTTCACCTAGTAGTGACCATGACAACCAGTATTCCAGAGTTCAGAGTGTCAGAACTGATTCTTTGGATATTTCAGAACCAACTCTTCTATCTACTGAAAATTTTAAGAAAGCTAAAGGTACTGAGAATATTAAATTTAAATTTAGTATAGCATTTTGTAATATTAGTGGTTTTAGAAGTCTATTTAAATTAATGAATGATGAAATAAATCTATTTAATAATAATCTGGTAATCTGTTTAGCTGAAACTTGGCTATAAATAACCAGTTTCAACTTCCGTTCTTTTTTCTGATTATATTCCATTTGTTAGTTTAGCTGTTAAAACTAATGTGCGAGGGCGAGCGAGTGGAGGCTTGTTAACACTAGTCAAAAAACAGTTTGAACATCATACTGAAGTTATAGATAGGAATAATTATTGGTTGTTTATAGGAATATTAATAGAACATACATTTATTATAATTGGAAATATATACTTGCCTCCTTTATGTGATATAGAATTACAGCTTGAATTATTGAATAACACAATTATTAAAATTAAATCTAAATATCCTAATAGTAATATGGTCTTGTTAGGGGATTTTAACTGCCGAATTGGCAATTTGAATAGTTTTGATGATGATATTTTTGATAATTTTCAACTTATTGGCGCGAGAACATCTTCAGATATTGTAATTAACAGAAGAGGTAAATTATTATCTGAAACAATGGAGACCCTAGGATTCTTTTTATGTAACGGCCGTTCGTTGTCAGATAGTCCGGGGAAATTTACAAATATAACTGCCAGAGGTAAAAGTACCATTGATTTGGTTTGGATTAATGAAAATATGTTTAATTTGTTTTGTGATTTGTCTGTTGATTTAATTTCAGAATCTTATGACCACCTATTATGTACCTGTATTATAGAAATACCGCATTTAATTCAATTTAATAAGATAAATAAATCTTGTGTTAAAGAAAAACATTCACTAGTGAAAACTATTAGATGGGATTATGATAAGGTATTTTCTTTTCAAAATAGTTGAAAACAATCACAAAGAATTTATTTCAATGATAGTGACATTAGTAATCTGTATATTAATTTTATTGAGGCTTTGGAACAGGCGCTCGCTGATTCAGCAATGTTGTCTTATAGGAAGCAGAACAGTCGTCTACAATATTTGGCCAAGAATGATTGATATGATCATGAATATAGAAAGCAAAAAACTATTCTTCGGCGCAAATATAGATTTTTCTTGAAACATAAACATCCTAAACTCCTTGAAAATTATATTGTTCAAAGATCTTCATATAGAAATTTAATCAATCAGAAGAAAAAAGAAAATCATATCCTATTTTTAGAAAATATTCGAAATGTTAAAAACAGCTCCCAGTTTTGGAAAGCTATAAAATCAGTCAAAGGTTACAAACCGACAATTAATGAGATAGGTTTAGATAATTGGTCTGTTTATTACAAAAAACTTTAAATTGTTATCGGATACATTATTTTTTTCAGTAGCCGATCCTTTTTTGGATGATCCTATAACTTTAGACGATTACAATTCGCAATTAGAGTTGCAGGGAAAACAAAACTCCAGGATTTGACAATATTTCTTATGAAATTTACAAGAGCCTCCCTGCTGAATGGGAACATTATTTGTTAAATTTATACAACACTATTCTAGTTCAAGAAACCGTTCCTAAATCTTGGTCTAAATCTAAATTAAGCTTGATCTACAAGAAAGGGGACAAAAAGGATTTTGATAATTACCGGGGAATAGCTATTTTGAATAACATAACAAAGCTTTTTACTAGCATTCTAGCTCGTAGGCTTCTAAGTTGGGCTGAATTCTGGGGTTTTCTGCCAGAAGAACAAGCTGGCTTTCGTGAGGGAAGGGGTTGTCTTGACCAGTATTTACTCTGATGTCGCTTGTTACCATAAATCTGAAGAAAAAAGGAGCATATATTTATGCGACTTTTGTGGATTTTAAGAAAGCGTTCGATCGGGTTCAACATGATTTACTGTGGGATAAACTTTTCAAAATGGGTGTAAGTGGAAAAATTATTAGAATTATGAAGACCCTTTAATTAAGTATCGCAAAAAGACTTGTATATCTTATCAGTACCTCATTGATGGCAAACCATTGGAGAGGACTCGTAACGTTAAGGATTTAGGAGTTACTCTGAGTCATGACCTCTCTTTCACAAAACAGTTTGAATATGTTTGCAGGAAAGCATCGAGAGCACTGGGTTTTGTATTAAGGCACACTCGTGATCTTAGAGATCCCAAAGCGGTGCTAACTGTGTACAATGCATACATCAGAAGCCTTCTTGAGTACGCGTCATTGATTTGGTGTCCTTACACCAAGAAGGATATAGTCAGACTGGAAGCTATACAAAACCGTTTCATCAGGACTTTTAAAAAAAGGTTACCCAGGGGTGCTACTCATTTATGCTCTTTAGAGTCTAGAAGACGAAATGCTGGGCTTTTATTCTTGAAGAAGCTCTTGAATGGCGAAATTGATTGCATGGAGCTACTTGCTGCCATTCCTTTTCATTTGCCACCTCGCTGCTTGCGCAGTACTTCGCATTTCGTGGTCCCTGCCTTTAAGACTACTGCGCTGTTCAATGCTGAGTCATTTGTAGATTATGCAGGTCATGGAATGAGTATATTCCTGGTGATGTGGGTTTTCAAATGGCATCTGGACTTTTTAAGAAAACATTTTTGCATTACATGAAGTGTTAATATGAGCATGTATTACTTTACTTTTAATTGTATGTATGTAATGACTTCAACCATAAGGCTTACGCCGTTTGTTGATAAAATTTAATAAATAATAATAATAATAATAAAGTTGGAAAATGAATTATCAGAAGAAATAGGAATATCTACTGGTTTGTTACAAGGGGAGAGTCTTAAACCGGTCCTCTTTATTTTATTTTTGGCCGATATAGTGTCTTATTTTAAAGAAAATGAAGCGAACGGAATTAAACTCACTGCTTCAACTCAGATTAATATGCTCTTGTTCGCAGACGACCTGGTAATATTTGGATACTCCTGGTACGATGCACAGAAAAATTTAAAACCCTTGGATCAGTATTGTTCTAATAATTGTTTATCAATAAATTCCCAAACAACAAAAGTTTTAGTGTTCCATAAGTCACCCAGATTAAAGCGATTGAAGCCGCTGTTTTATAGGGGTTTAAAGTTAGATTATTGTAAAAGCTATATTTATCTGGGAGTCCCCTTTTCTGCGAGTGGAAAATTTAAAGCCGCTACAGATTTCTTTCTACAAAAAAATCTGTAGTTAGGGATATTTTAATAAAGAGCAAAAGCGACGCTTGGGAATCAAAAATGGCTCTATTTGACTCTATGGTAGCATCAACAACTTTATACTGTTCTGAGGTGTGGGCTTTAAGGTATTTGGATGTGTTGGAAACAGCACAAACTAAATTTCTAAAAAGTTTATTTTACTGGCCACAGTATACCCCTCACTACATGATAAGGCTTGAAACTGGTAGAGCTCCGTTAAGTTCGTTTGTTTTTAAAAGAACCATTAATTATTGGATAAAATTACTCTCTCTTCCTGAAAATAGGCTTCCGAAACAATGTTTCAGATCTTTATGCTCCCTGGATACCAATGATCATTATAGCAATGAATACAACTGGGTGTCAATGGTTAGATCCTGGGGGGAATCATTAGGTGACGTACATATCTTTCATACAATGGACAGTGATTTTATTTCAAATGATGTAGTTGATAAACTACTAAACACCTCACTTAGTAAAGATATAGATCGGGCTCTTAATTCAAAATTTAGTTCCACCTACAGACGTGTAACTGACTTCAACTATTACCAACCACAAACCTATTTGAAATACAACATTAACTTCGAAAAATTAAGAATAGTTAGTCAATTGAGGCTCAGTGGTGACAATATGATAAAATTGTTCTTCAAAGGTTCTCTCCTCAACATAACATCCGATCAAGACTGCCCAATTTGTCAACAAATAATTTTAAATCCGTTGAATCATCTGTTGGTAGAATGTCAGGCTAACTATAGTAACCGTGAAAAGTTTTTAAAACACTATTTAACAGAATCTGAGAGTGACGCCCAATTAGATCGCTTGCTGAATTTAGACAACATTCAAAAAATAAATTCTTTGTTTTTGTTTATCTTAAACACCATTAGAAAAACCACTTAAAAACCAAATAAAAAAATGTAAAGGTGTTTTATCTCTGGATACTGTCTCATTATTACTGTTAAGTCTGTACTCTTGGTTTTATATTAAAAAGATTTCGTATTTATTAATATTATTATTATTTTAATGTTACAGTATGTATATTTTTCAGAAGAATTGTTTATTTTGTTTCTGTTCTGTTTTTCTTAATTTTCTTCTTTTTTTTTTTTTTCTTAATATGTAAAATTGTATATACCAGACTCATTGTACAAGTTTATCTTAAACAATAAAATATTATCTATCTATCTAGTACATAAAAAAATAAAAAAATTTACTAAGGATTATGAAAATTCACGTTATGATAACACACGCTGATGCGTATAAATGTACCTAGGACACAGAAGAACACACAAAATAACTGTAGAATTTTGCAATATATTCGCTTCTGATCTCTCTACTCCACGACTAACTTCCATGACGCCACGTGGTGGTAAACAAGAGAAGTAAAGCCTGCGTCTGCTCTCCTACCGCGTCATCTCTTCTAGCTTTACCCTAAATTAACAATTGTAAAATAATCTTCCCTTGAGAATGGACACGCAGAGTGTAGGAAAGTCGGGAAAAAATGTAATTCTATTCAAGAAAAATAGAAATATATAAGGCTGTTAAAGTGGTTCATATTCTTACCACCCTACATAAATTAATAATATATCAAACAGCCATAAATTTCAACAACATTCAATTAAATTTAAAATTACACACGCTTTGTTGATTTTTATATATATAAAGCCCAGTAAAGCCGCTCAGGTATACAAGTAAAAATCCCATGTTTATGGCCACCCCAAACTAAACATTGGAACGTTCCAATTTTAATGAAAATTTCTTGATTAAATTTTATTAATTAGTGTAACAGAAATATACACACACATTTACACATACACATAAAAACAGAACATTTTTTTCTTACTCAAAGAATCTCAGACCATATAATTCTGGTGGAAATAATTCAATTACAAAAATCTCGACACGATCGTAGTAGTTTCTCTTACAGCGTTAAGAGAAAGTAAGAAAAAAAAAAAAGCCTTATAACTTATCTAATTTAATTACATGGCAACAGAAAGGTTTTAAATAATCCAAGCAGTTCTCTTGTATAAATGTTTAAAACAGGTGGTACCCTAGAGGTGAGTTAAATAATAAGCTTTGTTTGTATTTTCCAACCTGAACAAGTATTTATTTTCCAAGCTTTTCACTTTTTAATCTACTCACTATTTAAATATCTACACTAACCACTTGTTGAAATAATATATATTTAAAAAAAAAAATGAAAAATTCTTAAATCAAATACTGTTAAGTATTATAAATTTAGTTGTACTTTAGAGTTAGTTGTACAGAGTTCATAAATCTAAGGGATTTGTTTAATTCTTAAAGAAATATGAATTTTTTTTTTTATTAATTGAGATTTTTAATTAAAAGTAAAGTAATGCCTATTTTTTCAGGCGCGCTTAACGTCCAACTACCAAATTAGGAGTCGTGGACGGGGGCGGAAGCACCTACTTTACTATTAACATTTTTTTAAACAAATATAAAATTTAGCAGTGTATACGCTGGACTCGAACTAGGGACCTCCCACTTACAAGTCCACGCTCATAACCACTACACCAACACCTGCCCTAGAGATTTTTAATTATATTATGAGTCTATTCTCTTACAAAATGTTTTGCACACTTTTTTTTTTTTTAAATTCTCGTGAAATCATTTTTACTTTTACAGAAGTTTAGAGAAGCGATGTGAAGATTTATTGCATTCGTGTCAGATTTTCGAAATTTATGTTTTCACCCGGAAAATACATGCTTTGAGGCTCCTGAGTACAAAAAAAATAAGTTTTTAACGAATGGTGTTTGTGTGTGTGTATGTGTGTGAACAGAATATCTCAAAAATGAAAAATCCCAGAATTCGTAAACTTGGTATATCCGTTTAGGTACTAAAACTACATCTGTCTCGAAGATTTCGGGCAAACCTCATCAACCACAGTTGCGATTTTTACGGAATGTTTGTTTTTTGTTTTTTTTTTTTCCAGTGTGTAGCGAATTTCTCGAAAACAAAGAGATATCTTTAAATTTGAAAAACTCACTGTACAGATTATTATTATTATTATTATTTGTCTGTGGGGAGGGACAAAACCCTACGCTATCCAAAGCCCCACTGGGCCACTACCCCAAGAAAAACAACAACAAACCTGGTCTAGATCACATCCAGACCCGGGTCTCATCCATCTAAGATTCACCACAGTCCTAACAAATCGGACAGTAACCTTAAGGGGAAATAGCCTAAGCTCTTTCACAGACATCCTGTTCCGACCAAAGGTTCTGAACCTAATTTCCTCGCAACCCAGGCATTCAGTCGTAAGACGGATGGGTGCTTCCTCCTCTGTCTCACAGACCCTACAAAATAAATCCGACATGAGCCCCATTACGTAGAGATGTCTCCTCAAAACCACAATGTCCAGTAAGGGATCAACCAGATGCCTGAGAGAGCTCCGTGAAAGACACAGCAATGTCTCAATAATAGCTCTGTCCGGACCACCGATAAGCATCTTGGACTGCCTACAACCAACTGTGCTCAATGAATGCTGTGAAGCTGTTAGTGACTGGAAGCCTGACAGACATGTGCCAGAAGACACGCCAACAGCAGGCTCGGGATCAACGAAAGTGAGAGAAGCGCCTAATTTGGCAAACCTATCCACCACCTCATTCCTGAAAATTCCCATATGACCTGGAACCCAGACTAGAAGACATCTTTCAGAGAAGAAAGCACTTCTAGCTTTTTAGAACATTCTAACACCAACCTGGAAGTGAAGACACATGAACTCAGCGCCTTCAGCGTAGCTTGGCTGCCCGAGCAGATATAAACACTTTTTAAGTTAGTGTTACGTACCTCACATCCAAGATACAACAAAGAATAGCATAATCCTCAGTCTGGAAAACTGTGGTCCCTTCACCAAGAGATACTGTCAAATGATCTCCCATCTCAAAATAGACCGAAACTACAGACCTGCCATCCATTCTGGAACCGTCCCTGTAATACCGGGGAGCACTGCACAGATAAAAACGTGTCTGTTTTATTTAAAACATTTTTACAAAAAAAAAAAAAAATTAGGAACGTCTGGGGGCTTCTCAGTTACATTTAAGACAAAACTTTAACTGGTTATAGTGCATGTGAGAAGGAGAGAGAGCATTAGAGAGAATGGTTTTTAGAAATAATAAAACTAGATAATATGCTGATCACTGTATAATGAAAAAAACACGTAAACTGAAAGGATTGTACAAGTTAAATAGAAGTTAGCTAGCAAGAGAGTAATAAAGAGGCAGACTGGCTGAGAAGGTAGTAGAGTAGATAGGTTTCTGACGTCGTAAACTGTCCTGAACTGTACTGCTGTCGCTCTATTTATATGAATTGAACTGTCCCTTCCTTGTCTGGCCTAGGTGGGGAGTAACTAACTTTTTTGATTCATGTGTTTCTCCGGTCTTCGGATTTTTAATAATTCGGATCCCATAGTCTTGAAACAGAGGGCAATGACAGAGTCCTCTCAGGTATATATGTGTGTATAAAACCCCACCACTTCTTTTTTCTGGCTTAGCTTACCAGATTTTTCCTTTCTCTTACTCCTATTTTATTTTTGATAAAATTGAAAAATTTTCTTTAAGATTATTGGTCAGAGAGGACAGAGAGTTTGAAAATTCTGGGAAAATTAAAATATACTTTTTTTTATATATATATTTTTTTAAGGGGATTATACGCTGCGCCGTGAAAAATGTATTGTGACCAGCCTCGGGGCTGACACCGAGCAGTGTTCTGAAGCTACAGACTACACTGCCTATCAATCGGCTGTGAGCTGTAAACTATACTTGGTACAATTATAGAAGTTGTCGTTATAAGGTCTAAAACTAGTAACGGCATTAAATTCAGAGAATTTGAGCTCTGAAAACAGTTTAGATTCAAATGAAGAAATTATTTATTTGATTACAAATGTACATATAGTTTAATCACAATCAGGCTTAAGTTTAGCCAATTATTGGCTAAAGGAATCTCAGAGCTGACTATAAGGGGTACGAGAAGGAGAGAATTGGAGTTGAAAGATGAATAAACTGGAAATAAATGCTGAACACTGTATAACCAAGAAGTAACACAAACTGCCAGGACTTTACACGAGTATAGAAATTGGTAGTGATGAGAGATTAGGAGTGGGTAAAGAGAAAGGTAGTCGTTGGTTGCTGACGCGTTGTAACTGCTGTATGAACTGTTGAAAGACACTCCCCTGTATGGCTAGCACTGCATATATAAACAGAGTCTCTCACTCTTGTCTGGCCTAAGTAACGAGTGAGATTCTCAATTTTGTGTCTCTCTCTCTCTCTGCTTTAGATCTCTCTCTCTTCGGATCCTATTACACTGACCTTTCTTTGATATTAATTTTTATTTATCGACACTTGCTGGAGCTGATATCATAAACTTGTATACGCTCAGGTACTCAGTACTGAGTATTCTTTTCCAGCAGACAAAAATTTTCCTAAAGGCAATCTAGCGTGAGCTAGGTTCCTCAATGAAAAGATACCAAGATTTTTCTTGGGGACGTACTCGCTCAGCTGTGGCATTTTTACTCTTGAAAAATCAAATTCTTTTGTAGGAGTTCTTGAAATAAAATACTGGTAATCTCTGCAATTAGTGCACCTTTCTACTCTATGGGAATAATCCATCTTATTGTTATGTCTTTGTAGATGTTTGCAATTCTAAAGAATAAACGTTTCCCCTCAGCTTCCTCCTTCAGATGGCATAATTATTCAGGGAAGTAATTTTCTCTTAAGATTTGATTTCCTTCCAGCATATTAATGTAGGGGTTATTCATCAAGTGCCTGGTTACGAAGGCAATAGGAGCACTCGCCTTATTAATGTTGTACAGAGTGTCAAGTTGAGCTGAAGAGAAAGAAACTTGATCGTAATATTTCCATCAAAATAGATTAATTAATTATCTTCATTTTACAGCTATTATTCTCAAAAGTAATTTCTTGCGTTGTGTTGTTCAATGAGAGGACAGAGTATTTGAAATGTTCAATAGCCTTTTTTTCTATTTCCATCAGGATTAAACTTTAATTGTGAAAAAATTGAATTAAAGTAAGCGGGTCATTTAATAAATAAAGTGACAGGTTTTCAACCTGTTGATAGTGAATTTGATATTACGAGATCAGTGCAGTAAAGCGGATATGGTAGATGTCCTGCCTGTTTTCCATATTAAGCGTTTGTTGTACACTACTTGCGAGCAAGTATTACACTGCCATTTTTTTCGTATTTTTTAAAGTATTTGGGAGTAAACTTTAGATGGTTTCAACTCCTCCTTAGAAACCAGCCATCATATTCTGAAAGCTGTTCTTCCAAAGTGTAGAATTCTAATGACTTTTCATCGTACATTGAGTAAATAGAATTGATCAATTCTAAAAAAAGTGATCAAACATGTATTTCATTCTGATGACTGGGATGCCAATTTGTGATACTGAAAGTATCGATACTCTTACATAATAGATATTCTTTCATTTATTTTTTATAGGGGGGTGTGCGAAACAATCCAAAATCTGGAACCTATGGTCGCGTATCCCTGAGAGTATGCAGATGTAATGGAATCGTTTGATGTGTGATTCCTGGAGTAGCAGATGTCTTGAAGAGGGCGGAAGTTAGTTTGAGAGATTTTGGAAGTTAGTGCTCGAATTATTGAAACGGATTTTATATAAAAATAAACTGTATTTTAACAATAATTTTTAACGTAATAAATGGTAACTAATAATTATAATAAAATACTTAGTAATAAATAGAAGATAAATTAGAATGATAAAATAACTAACTAAGATGCACAACTAAGAGAATGATAAGTTTGAATATAACTGTGTATAGTAAATTGCCGCTTGTGTATAGGTAAACGTGCTCGTTTGGTCGTAGGTGATATAATAATGATCTCGTCGTATATGATAGAGTTTATATATTACTGTTGTTCACACTCACACCAAGACATCTGTCCTAGTGTGCGACCTTCGTAGTTTGGTGACCTTATTCAGGTCAGTTCAGTGGCCAACCTTATCGCGGTGCTTGCTTATTGATGTAAGTATTGATGAAAAGGCTTTGTTGTTTGTTTGGTTGGCCGCTGCTGTCGGCGGCCAACTAGGTTGCTGTTTTATTACTGCCACCCTTTGTTAAGATAGCAGCTGGCTGGAACCACTAGTTGTAAATTATTATTTCTTTGGTGTACTTTGCCGATGTCAATGACTTTGCCATGTCATTACACAGAGGACCGCTTGGGGGAACGCAAAAATTATATTTATATGCACCCGTTCATTTACAAATAATTGAAAGTTATATATTTCAATATTTAGAGGTATATTAATATATTTTTTGAATAAAATTAATGAGGAGAACAATGTATTATTGTATTAAAAGTCTAATTATATCTATCTTCATTTGATTCTGATTTCAAAAAAAAACTAGGATCCATGAAATAAGCTTGAGGATCAGATTAAAATATTAAGAGCCACATTTTTGTACCATTTGCATACAAGATGAATAACTGTATTTTAATGTTGATAAATATTCATTGTACTTTCATTCAAAGTTAATGTGGGTAAACATTTTTGTAAAAAAAAAAAAAAAGAAAAAAAAAGAAACTGAAATAACTTGTAAAATAGAAAATAAAAGCCTATATAAATGTCATTAGATTTATTTGATTATTTAGGTAATCTATTTTTTTAATTTTTTAGGGAAAAGGGGGGTCTAATTAAAAGTCTAATTCTAGGTGTATGGGAGAAAGAAAAAAGGTTGTGAAACACTTCGCTATATTGCCAACGATCCCTATAATGTTTCAAATTTAATTCTCTATAAAGGCCTCAGTATCTCACTTTCGCTTCCTCAGTTTCCACAGTAACCTAAGGGGACTCATCCCGAATCCCTTTGCACAGGTTCTGTCAACATAAACCCAACCTGACAACTTCCACATCGCTTGATACGGCGTTCGCTACGCGTCCTCCTAATCACCTGGCTCTTTTTTTCATATCCTGACATTATCAGCACTGGGTTGGCTGCTCTCAACATGCCTCTCTGATTGTGGCGCTGAATCGTAGAGGATTTAGTCATCGTACACATATATGTACAGTTTGTAAAAAAAAGAAGAAGAAGATTATCGGAATTTAATTATTAGTTAAGTTTAAAGATCTTTTTACCTGTTTATTTAGCTTATTTATATATTTTTGAAATCCTATCACAAAAAAACAAAGGATAAAAAATTTACATACAGAAAGAATTAGGAAGTTTCAAAAAAAAAAAACATTAGTAGGTCTTCCCAAATAAATAAATAAATAAAAGAGGAAAGTTTTCTTTATTGCTATAAAAAATGAAATAAATGGAAAAACATATCCCCTATTTTTCAAATTTTGTATTATAAAACTGGTCTTTTAAATACTGCACAAGAGAAAAAAAAAAAAACCACACACGCATATATATATATATATATATATATAATAGAACACTGTTTTCCTGGGAACAAAGAATGAATAAATAGAAAGAATTTTATAAATGAAAAGTGGAAGAGAAAAAATACTAAGTATTATTCTTTTCTTTTTGAAGGAAGTAAATAAAGAATGTAAATAAAAGTGTAGGAAATGGGCGCAAGAAGTAGTACAAATGAATGTCTAAAAAAAATATTCTGGATCTGTTCAGTTTAAAAGAAAGAATAGATGTGATATTGCATTTCTATCACGACTTTTCTCAGTATTCTATTTTATTTATTTATTTATTTATTTATTTTAATATCAAATTTAATAACTAGCATTGTAATCGCGTAAGTTTAGAAGTGATTTTACTTTTGAATCTAAGGCAAAATTAACTTTAGATCAAACTTCAGGCTCTATTGATTTTTTCAATTTTTTATTAACTAGTTAATGGATTTGGTAATATTTTAAATATCAAATAAAAAATAAGATCTTTATCCATTGATGATCAATTATTTAGCTGTAATTACTATAAATTATGCCTTTATAAATAACCGATGTTGAGTAAAATAGTTAAGTGTCTAGTTTTTCTGAGAAATATTAATCCAAAAATTCTACCAATTATGTGTTATGATCCGCGTTGAACAAAATAGCTCTGACGTTTTGAAATATTTTGAAACGTTTACCCTAGAAAATGGTTTTCTACTTTCCCCTACTTTTAAGGGAGGGGTGGGGTTACGGTTTCTTCTAAAGTCTATTTCAGTTTACTATACAATTCTGTCTTCTAAATAATGTTAATTAGAATTAAATATGTTGTTGAAATTCCGAGTTTTGAAAAAAAAATCGGATGACCGAAAGTGCGTTTACTTTACCACTGTACTAAATGATTTTTTTTCCCCCTTTTTCGCGATTTTCTCAAAAATGGCTCCGTCGATTTTCTTGAACTCCTATATAAACTACACATACAAAGATGTACAACTTTTATTTCTAATATTTCTCTGGGTATATTCATTTAAGGACACTTTTAGGATGGGGTTATGTTTTTTTCCCTAAAGTGCTATCATAGTTGATTATACAATTATATCATCCAAACAAAATTAATTGGAAATAAATAAATGGCCAAAATTTCGAGTTTCAACAAAAATTGGTAAACCGGAAGCTCACTATTACTTAACCGTTTTTTTTTCCATTTTCGACGAATTTCATTAAATTTGGTACATTAACTATATTCGGCACCCAATATAGGGTAACTTTATTTCTTCTGCCTAGGTCATTGAGCTTACCTAGGCATTCCCATACCATTTTAGAACTGATAACATGAGAACTCAGTGCTTTAATGGCCGCCTGACTATCGGATAGGATAACTATCTCCTGATTCCGATATCCTCTGTCAAGGTTCAACTGAACGCACCTTCCAATAGCGTGAATTTTCGCCTGGAAGTTGGTAGGAAACCTACCCATGGGTTCCGAGTGTTTGTTTCTAAGCCCAAACACTCCTGCCCCGAAAAGTGCTCGATTAGTAGATTGGTATCTATCCCCCCACCACCACCTATATTTATTTTCCCAACGCTAAACTGGTGTATTAACGATATCCTTATAAACAAAATAATTTATTTGTTTTTAATCTTTTATTAGGAATATTTTTCATCAAAGTTAAAAAAATATAAAAAAAATAAAAGAATATCAAGTCTAATCTAAACGTTGGAAAAACAGAAGTTAGAAATAATTTGTGCAGTCACTTTCTTGATTGAAACATAACCCAATATTTGTAAGGAAGTCAAGCTGATACTTGTCAATGGTAATACTAAGCTTGGAGGTACTACATACAACGCACACACATATATCGTACAAAGTAGGAGGGTGTTTCTTATTGGGAGTAAACTGGCAAGAAGTGAATTGGTAGAGACGTGACCCCCCAACCCCTTGTTGGTAACATAGAGTGCGGCGGACTTCCCAATTCCTATGAGACTTGTCACGCCATGTCCTGTCTAGTACTATTAAGTCATGTGTAACATTTCTGCTGCTTCATCTCTACTACGTTCAACTTCAACGGTTTATTAAGTCACTGTCTTCCATTAATAAATGTATGCAGTTGAATTCTATTTGAATTTTAAATAGATCCTGTTTGCAATTATATTTTACAATATTGTTAGATAAATATTCTATAATTAAAAGTTTTGTTTCCATTAAACTTATTGATATTTAACAATTTTTGATTATCTAAATCCCCCCCAAAAAAAAGATTTCAAAAAAATTTTAATAGGTTTATTTAAAAATGATTTTCAAATGATCAAGCCTTAAAATTATAATGAGATGTTTATATGGCCATAGCCAGAGGAGTTTCTAAAGAAAACAGAATTTTTTGTTGTTCTACGTTGCGTTTACCATTGGTGCCTTTCTTCAGGAGCTCTGCAATATTTATTAAAGAATTGGTACTTTATTATGCAGTAATATAGTGAAGAAAAACTGCCTAGATTTATAACAAATAAAAGAAAAATTTAAATTAAAAGTAATATTAACAAAACAGCTTGAGCATAAGATATTAAAAACAAAGAAATTATAACACAGAAGTGACAGTTAATTAAATGAAATGATATTTACAATTAAAGAAAATAAAAAAGATAAAGATACCTTTAGGGTAGGAGAGGAGTGTACGTTGAGAACGTTGAGATTGAAATGAAGAGAAAGTATTTTTAAAAATTTAAAAAAACTGTTAAAAAGTGGAAGGGATAAGAAAACTGTTTATAGTGAGGCGCGGCAATTTCAAATTTATTATTATTATTATTATTATTATTATTATGGCCTACAATCCTAAAGGACCCGGGCCTGGTCCACAAGCTTCTGCCATTCATCCCTGTCTTTGGCCTTCATTTTCCACCGCCTAACACCCATTGAGGTGAGGTCATCTTGGAGATCGTCCAGCCAACGCAAGCGAGGTCTTCCTCTCCGGCGAGCACCACCGGGTCGACCATAGAGGAGCCTTTTGGGCAGTCTAACCTCTTCCATTCTCTCCACATGACCTAACCATCGGAGACGACCTTTCTTTATAAAGGTCACGATGTCTTCATTCTTATACAGCTGGTACAATTCTTCATTTTTCCTAATCCACCACTGGCCGTTCACAAAGCTTGGGCCAAATATCTTTCTTAGGACCTTTCTTTCCCACACCTCAAGCAACCTTTCGCTTTCTTTAGACAGTACCCACGTCTCACTAGCATAAGTTACAACTGGTCTTATTATAGTTCTATATATTAGAACCTTGGCGTCACGTGACAAAACTCCAAAGCGAACAGCCTTCGCTAATGCAAATAAGCATCTGTTGCCATTTCGTGCTTTAATTTCGGCTTCTATTTCATTTCTGTTCGTCACAACCGCTTCCAGGTATTTGAAACTATCTCTAGTTACGAACTCATTAGCATTAATTTTCACCTTCTCAGGCAGCGCAGCTTGGTTCCTGGATGATCTCATGTATATAGTTTTTTCTTCGTTGTCTCACAAGCCAAGAGTCATAGCCTTTCTTTCAAATTCCTCCAGGGCCCCTTCCAGTGCTGCTTTAGTGCGCCCAGTGATGAGTACATCGTCTGCATACGCGAGGTGTTGGGTCAGTCTATTATAAATAGTACCTTTAGGGTTGGTCCTTATTGCTCTTACTGCCCATTCCATTAAATTTGGAAGCTATTTGAATTTGGTAATTTCAAATTTGGAAGGACAAATTACTGGCGAGAGAGTGTCTTTGTTTAGCCATTAGAAAAACATTATTATAATCTGTAGTTATGATTCCTTTGTCTTTTTTAAAAAAAGGTAGATTTTGCATGGAGATGAATTTGTAAGGATTCGGATAGAAGTCGTTTTGAATGGTTGGGGTAAGTGGTTAAAATGGAAGGGTCATTAAAATCGATAACATGATTAAAAGTCAGATCATGATTAGGGAGAGCTGTGCTGTCAGTTTTTTTTTTGTTAATAATGTCTAGGTCATGTTGTCTAAGTCTTTTTTGTAAAAACTGTGTAGCAAGCGTTGCAGTTTGGAGTAATGCATTGAAGTTTGTATAACGTATGTGTTTTGTTAGGTTTTTCTATCCTTCTATCCGAATCCAAAAAGTACAGTGTGTTGGAAGGCGAGACAATCGTGTCCCAAGGAACTGTCCTTCAACCATATGGCAAAAAAAAAAACTGACATTTAAAGAAAAATTTCTCATCATGGTTACACTCAAAGCAACCACCACCTATTTTGCATTGGAGTCTTCACGTGTTTCTTTACTGGGAATATTACAGTCTCGACCTTGTACATATTTCAAATTATCGTGCCAATTTTTCGACCAGAAGTACAAGTGTTGAGGTCCGCCCTGATTAGGGAAAGAAAAATGTTCGGCATTTGTCAGGAGGAATTGATGGCCAATGAAATGGCAACCAATTTGTTCCGCTGAAAAGGATTTTAGTTGATGCTGAGATTCGTTTCTTCAAGGACAGTCAGGCAGCTATTAACACTCTGACATCTCTTAGAACGAGCCCAGTTTCAATGTAAGAAAAGTTGGAGATCTTTTAATTAGTGATATAAGGCAAAGTGAATTTTGATCCTTCAAGAAATGGATTGGTCAGTTTCAGTCGTTCACAGGTAAACCAGATGTTGACCAAATCATCTCTGCTTTACTCAGATACCACATAAAATACCCAACGAAGCCACAGACTATTTTATTGAAGAACGTAACAGATAGTGACTCGACGAACTTTTCTTCCTTTTTTTAAATATGTTTTATAGCGTCGACTGCTAGGGTCTTTTGCCAAAATTTTCGCCCTACATATCTGTGGAATTAGTGACATTTTATGAGTATACTTTTGTGCATGGCATATTTTCCTTATTTTCGTGAATGCCTGATTTCTGTGTTCATGTACTGTGGCAATGGATTATAGAGTCTCCCTGTAGACTTTCTTTTACTGTTGGTTAGATGAAGTTTTTTGCGATCGTGTCAAATTTTTCAAAATTTAGTTTTTCATTGAAAATTTAATAGGTTTTTAAAAAATGGCATGTATGCTCAAAATTGGGGTATTCCAGTATTAGTTGCCACTACCACATCTGACACGAAAATATCGGTCAAATCTATGAACTGAAAGTGTAACTCCGGTGAATGATTTCTTTTTCACATTTTCATATTTTATTTTCGCGATTTTCTTTAAATTTCGTGTGCTATTTAAACACATGAATCTCTATCAGTTTTATTTGAAGTTTTGAGATAACAGTAACATTTTAGCCTTTATTCTAATGTATTAACTTCAATAATCTGATTTAGACATAAGAAGCCATTGCTAGAATTGCAAATACGTAGAAAACTGGTTAACCGGAATTGCGAATTTAAAGAGAAGGTTATTTGAGGTTTCTAAGCAACTTTATTATTCATATTCGCTATTTAGTGGATTCCGATGAATACTTCTGTTAAGTAAAAAACAGGAAATAAAAATAAAAGAATGAAAATATTAAGTGGACTGTATGTGTATTGAATAAAGGGAGAGCAAATAGGCTCATATAATATGAACAAAAAAATGAATATTAAATTAAATTTAAAACAGGTAGCAATAGTATTTATTATCTTCAACAAGCCAAAAGAAATGGCGCTTACCTTAAATGCAGAAACCTTAAGACCAGTGCAGGTAGACTTATCTGGGATAAGGGAAGAGGAAAATAGGAAAAGGAAATAAAACCTTGGGTGCCTGTAACTCTAGAGTCTTGATCCATATGCTGCTGTTTGGCTGATGAATTTTGATGATAATTAAACGGACTCCCAGAATTTGCGTGGCCGGAAAAGTAACCGGAAGTAGACCATGTGCTTGCGCAATAGACCTTTGCAGGCCGGAAGAGCCGGAGAGACACTCACTCGATAAGAAACCAACTTATTAACATTAACTCCGAGGAAAACCAGAAGTGGCAAACTTGGGTTTTCACGGTAATGAATAGCGGAAGCTGTCTGAACTGTATAGGCAGAATGCGTGCTAATGTAATGTTATGGTGTGGATGTGTGTAGATAGCTTGTGGCGTGAGCGTTTTAGCGAAAAGGGCTTGTATGTATATACGGTTAAGAGATAGAAGTATTAAGAATAATTGAAAAGGCACCACGTTTTATAAATAATTATATTATCTCTTAGTAAATTTAAGTATATTACAATATCACACTGTATCTTAATAAAATAACGTTTATCTAGAATAAAGGCAAATATCTATCTCATTGGCACTGAGCAATTCCTGAAGTAGTGTTTCGATGTTTCCACCTTGATTTCTAGCACTCGTCTGTCTTTTGGAAGGAATGTTTCTCTTTGTTTCTTCAATACCTCCCCTTTGAGGAGAAGGGGGTAATGCAATGCCATAATTGCTCTTGTACCGTACCAGTAACTGGACTTGTATACCTGGTCTTGTCCTTTTGCAAGGGAATGTCAATCTTTTTCTTAATTTTGATCTATAAATATTCTAAATTATTTTTAAAAACTATTATTTTTCGATTTCGTCCTTCCACTACATTATCACCTAGTGCAGTGATGGCGAACCTATGACACGCGAGCTCATTTTTGGTGACACGCATCTTCAAAGATAAAATATTTCATAATTCAAAAAAATATTTTTTTTCTTATAATGTAGCTCATATAGTTAGCAACTCTCTCTGTTTACTACATATTTTGTGTTTAGTTTGTTTCATGGAAATTATAAATACCGATTAACATTTTTTTTAATTTTATCCCTGAAAAAGACAATAAATTTGTCGAAACGTTGGAAAAGATTTAAAAAAAAGTGTACATTTTATTGACCGCTCCTCGAGATCTCCTTTAGTTGTTTTGCTAACAATTTTTTCATCCACATATTTTT
The DNA here is from genome assembly GCA_011037195.1 of Triatoma infestans. Lineage (NCBI taxonomy): Eukaryota > Metazoa > Arthropoda > Insecta > Hemiptera > Reduviidae > Triatoma > Triatoma infestans. The sequence goes on along the minus strand of JAAEAF010001297.1, from coordinate 72,941 downwards.
GTGAGACATTGTTCTCAGCATTAAATAATATTAAGACAAACAAACGGAATCGGTTAACAGATGAAGTCAGTGGCGCTTGCTTGGCCTTGAAATGTACCAAGTATAAACCCGAAATAGAAGATTTAGCAGACAAACTTCAGCACCAAAAAAGTCATCAGAGACATTTTCCGCGGTAGCCTGCTTCATTTTGTAGTCATCGACCGGTTTCGGGCGTTCGCCCATCTTCAGGATGCGTTTTTCAGACAGTGTGACAACACCGACATGCACAGAGCAAACTTAGTTTTCACACTCAAGTTTGCTCTGTACAAGTCTGTCTGAAAAACGTATCCTGAACGCATCCTGGGCGAACGCCCGAAACCGGTCGATGACCACAAAATGAAGCAGGCTGCCACGGAAAATGTCTCTGATGCTTTCCAGCTCTGCGGAACCAACCACCACACCAAAAAAGTCACTAATTTTTCATATATATTTATTTTCTAATTGTATAAATTTATATTGTTTTTCTGTTTTTGTTCAATTATATTTTATATATATATATATATTACTTGATTTTGTTAAGTGTCAATGAAATATGTAAGACAAGTCTCTAAATGTAAACTATTGGTTTCATAATTTTGGCTTTTGTATTTTAAATGGCATTAAACAAATAATTAACTTGATGAGTGACACGCCACGAGAATTATGTTTCTATTTTTCAAAATTTTGACACACCGAGCTCAAAAGGTTTGCCATCACTGCCTAGTAACTAACTTAGAGAAGGCAAAAAGGGACTACCCCCTCTCTACATTTAGGACACAGCCTATAGATTGTTGAATTATTATATTCTGATGGCGGAAAATTTGAATTCGTTTAAATACCGAACAACTTCATTTCGAAGATTTCTCACAATTGCTACACATGCTGTTGTTTTTTCGAAGACAACAAAGCAATATTATCTTATTTTTTTCTTCTTACTGATAAATTGAAGCAATCGATTCTAATAAAAGAAAGATATATAAAAAGAAAGTTATTGAAAGAGTGAAAAAAAAAATAATAATAATAATAATAATAAAATAAAAAAAGAAACAACCCAAAAAAAAAAATTATTCTAACACACATTAAGATTCTATTAATCCAGAAACGTGAAAGTCTTCCAACATAAACAGTGGAAGTTGATTTTATTAGTTCACAGGGCACGCGTTCACAGCTAAAAGCTGGTTCCCTCTTGTGTAATTTAATTCTGTACATTTTATTTTCCGCTCAAGAATTCTTGATAAAATTTCCCGTGGGATAAAAAAAAAAAAAAAAAAAAAACAACGGAAAAAATATGGCGATAAAAAAAAAAAAATGAATAGAGTTCGAGAAGACAAAAAGGGTGTCCTTATAAACAGGACAAATACTGTCGCTTACAGAGTTGATAAGAGGAAAACGTTTAGTACTATATTCGGGTTGAATTGAGTTGAGTGTATTCTTGTAAGTATTTGGGCGTAAGGGATGGTATATCCAAAACTGTTTTGAATGTATTTATTTTTATATTTCATAGAATTGTATTATTAAAACCATATATTTACGTACATATAATTTTTCGAGAGATAATAATAAATAATAATAATAATTTATTTATTTGCCATCGGGGAGAGCCACTATACAAATAGAGTTGGTACTATAAAATTTTTCTATAACAGAATGTAATATACAATACCAAAACAATAAATACATTAATATAAACAAACCGTTAGCTGATATAAAAACAAAAGGAAGATACACATTTGATCAAAAGTAAACTTTACAGATCAAAAACATTGGAAATTACATTTGACAAAAACAAAGAATTTACATTCGTGACTTCAAAGTACAAAAAAAAAAAGAGTAAAAATTTAAAAAGAATAAATTGAAAATTAAACAAAATAATAAAAAATAAAATCTGGTGTGAAACACTCACACAACTTTCTCTTACTCCTGTTCTCAAAATTATAATTGACAAATTTTATAGTTTGTGTAACAAATTTATTGAAATTCGTCGAAAACTGAAAAAACTGTCCAGTAAAAGCGCACTTCCGGTTTACTAATTTTCTTGAAACTCGGAATTTTGGCCATCTATTTATTTTTAATTAATTTTGTTTGGATGATAGAATAGTATAATCAACTATGATACCACTTTAGAGGAAGCTGTAACCCCACCTTTCCTCTAGAAGTGCTTTTAAATGAATTTTTCCAGAGAAATATTTCAAATAAAAGTTGTAGATCATTGCTCGTTTACTTTATATACAAAGTTTCAAAAAAATCGTCAAAGCCATTTTTGAGAAAATTGCGAAAAAGTGAATAAATCATTTAGTAAAGTGGTAAAGTAAACGCACTTCCGGTTATCCGATTTTTTCAAACTCAGAATTTCAACAACATATTTAATTCTAATTAACATTATTTAGATGGCAGAATTGTCTAATAAACTGAAATAGCACTTTAAATGGAAACCTAACCCCTCCCTCCCCCAAAAGTGCCCTTCACTGCATTTTCCCGGAGAAATGTTTCTAATAAATGTTGTAGCTCTTTGTATGTGTGGTTGATGGTTAAAGTTTAAAGAAAATCGTCGGAGCCATTTTTGAGAAAATCGCAAAAAAGTAAAAAATCAACTAGTAAAGTGGTACTTCCGGTTGAGGAATTTTTACGATAACGTACAGTCAGATCCCATGGTGACCTCTAAACGGAATATCAAATTTCAATTTTCTACGATTTTTCGTTTTTGAGCTATGCTGTTCACATACACAACACACACACACGGACACACGCACACACACACACACACACACACACACACACACAGACCCTTTGCTAAAAACCACTTTTTTGGACTCAGGGGACCTCAAAACGGATATTTCCGGTGAAAACTCGATATCGAAAATTTGACACGATTACAATACTTCCTCTTACTAGGAGTAAGAGAAAGTAATAAAATGAACACCTTGCTTCCTAGATTTAACTTAATTAATTAATTTAAACGAAGTTTTTACTTTTATGTCTAATCAAGATTTATTTTAAGGTATCCTAAAATTTTAGAAACTTATGTTTTCTCATATTTAAGAGCAGGCTATATAGTTACTCGCTAATTATAAATGATCTCAATTTTTAGCTGCCAATTAAATAGAATATTAAAATTTTACTTTCTCTTACTCCTAGTAAGAGGAAGTATTGTAATCGTGCCAATTTCGATATCGAGTTTTCACCGGAAATATCCGTTTTGAGGTCCCCTGAGTCCAAAAAAGGGGCTTTTAGCAAATGGTCTGTGTGTGTGTGTGTGTGTGTGGTCCGGTGTGTGTGTGTGTATGTATGTATGTGAAACAGCGTAGCTCCAAAACGAAAAATCGTTTGAAAGTTTGGAATTTGATATTCCGTTTAGAGGTCACCATGGGATCTGACTGTACGTTATCTGTAAAAATTCCTCAACCGGAAGTACCACTTTACTAGTTGGATTTTTTACTTTTTTGCGATTTTCTCAAAAATGGCTCCGACGATTTTCTTTAAACTTTAAACATCAACCACACATACAAAGAACTACAACTTTTATTAGAAACATTTCTCCGGGAAAATGCATTGAAGGGCACTTTTGGGGGAGGGGGTTTAGGTTTCAATCTAAAGTGCTATTTCAGTTTATTAGACAATTCTGCCATCTAAATAATGTTAATTAGAATTAAATATGTTGTTGAAATTCCGAGTTTGAAAAAAATCGGGTAACTGGAAGTGCGTTTACTTTACCACTTTACTAAATGATTTATTCACTCTTTCGTTTTTTCTCAAAAATGGCTCTGACGATTTTTTTGAAACTTCGTATATAAACTAAACATGCAAAGATCTACAACTTTTATCTAAAACATTTCTCTGGGAAATTTCTTTTAAGAGCACTTTTAGGGGAGGGTTGGGGTTAGATTTTCATCAAAGTGCTATCCTAGTTCATTATACAATTCTATCATCCAAACATAATTAGTTAGAAATAAATAGATGGCTGAAATTCCGAGTTTCAAGAAAATTAGTAAACCGGAAGTGCGCTTTTACTGAACAGTTTTTTCAGTTTTCGACGAATTTCATTAAATTTGGTACACAAACTATAAAATTTGTCAATTATCATTTTGAGAACTGGAGTAAGAGAAAGTTGTGTGAGTGTTTCACACCAGATTTTTTATCTTGTAATAATCATTAGTAACAAATAGTGTTAGGGAATGTATCGGTTGTTGTATCATTTATCTAGGGTATATAGTGGTTTCTGAGAGCACGGTAAGTAGGGGATTGAACAATAATATGGTAGAGATCCTCTAAAAGATTCAGATTACAAATAGTATATATCTCTTTTGGCTTAATTATATACACTAGATTTTTATAAGTAATTTTAATTTGGTATTTGCTAGACAGTCTTAATTGGGGGGACAATTTTGGTTATGGTGAATGTTATGTGTTCATGTTGGAGTAATAATATTGTGTAGTGCTGGTGGCCTCAACAATTTGTTTTGTAAAATGGGTTGTATTCGTTAACGTGGCGCTGTACGCCGTAGATCATCGTTTTTTTTAAATTTTCTAAATATTTTTTTAAAACTATAGGAATTTTTTCTTTAAATTTTATTGGGTCGGTTTCTGACTAAATACAGTTTTCGTCTATTTTCTTTTAAGTATTTCATATAATTGAGAATACCAAATTAAATTTAATCGACTTCTGAATCTGATGATTTTCTGAGAGATAATTATATTGATAATTATTCATTGATAATTTGTGATGGAGCAACAATTAAAATTTGAAGTTTAAAGCAACATTTGCATTAATGTGATTTATGAGAGTTTCACACTAAATTTTTACTTTCTCTTACTCCTACGTAGTAAGAGGAAGTATTGTAATCGTGTCAAATATTTGATATCGAGTTTTCACCGGAAATATCTGTTTTGAGGTCCCCTGAGTCCAAAAAAGTAGTTTTTAGCAAATAGTCTGTGTGTGTGTGTGTGTGTGTGTGTGTGTATGTGAAGCATAACTCAAAAACGAAAAACCGCAAAAAGTTGAAACTTGATATTCCGTTTAGCTATCACTGTGGGATCTGACTTTATGTTATCTGTCAAAATTCCTCAACCGGAAGTACCACTTTACAAGTTTTTTTTTTTTTTTTTTACTTTTTTGCGTTTTTCTCACAAATGGCTTCGACGATTTTCTTCAAACTTGATATATCAACTACCAATACAATGAGCTACAACTTTTATTTGAAAAATTTTTCTGGGAAAATTCATTTAAGGACAGTTAAGGGGGAGGTGTGGAGTTATGTTTTTCTCTAAAATGCTATCATAGTTGATCATATAATTATATCATCCAAAGAAAATTAATTAGAAAAAAATAGATGGCAAAAATTCCGAGTTTCAAGGAAATTAGTATACAGGAAGTGCGCTTTTACTGAACAGTTTTTTTTTTCAGTTTTCGGCGAATTTCATTAAATTTGATACACAAACTATAAAATTTGTCAATTATAATTTTGAGAACTGGAGTAAGAGTGTTTTACACCAGATTTTTTCAAGATAGTAAATAACAACAATTTGACGTCTTCAATATAATAAATGAGATGATTTTAAATAAATAATTAAAACTAAAAATAAATAAATTTATTAATCGTTAAGTGAATATATAAATGATTTCTTTTATTAACAATTTATTTATTTTAATCGAGATTTAGACTCATTGGTAGTTTAAGGTACTTATAACAACACTTAGAGGCGTAATAAAAACTTCAGTGCTTTATCACGATAGCGCGGTGTTGTTAGTTCCCTCTTTACCGCTTCATTTTCTCTACATACACATATACAAACTGGGAAAGGGTGAGAAATTTTCTCTCATGGATTGTTCATTCAACCGTATAACATGGCAACATTATTGGACCATAGTTCCTTGGCTCAATGCTCTTCTCTCTCTCTTCACTGTCAAGCTACTAAAGTTGGCTTTGCCCTTTTTGCCATATCAACTTAGATTCTAGCTTTTGCAGGTTCTCTGCAAGATTCCAGGCTACAATCCTCTTATTACTTTGCCCATTCTACTAAATCTCTTTTATGAAATGTAAGGAGATTTCTCACCTTATTCTACTCTTTTTTCCCCCCGTCTCTCTCTCTCTCTCTTTTTAACCCTTCATTTTCCTTTCTACATACTCCTACTACTTTCACGTTCTTATCCTTATCATTTAAATTCATTCGAGCTATTATCATAAAACATTCTTTGCATCACCTTACAAAAACAGCCAAATTGAGCGTCTTCTATGTGCATCACCTAGTGTATTCGCACACACTTATAACTAAATATAAAGCTTCCTATTGCAGACATAACATATTTTAGTTTCAACTTCTACTTCTGCAATCAACAGCGTGAAAAGGAAAAAAAATCTGGTATGAAAATCTGGTATTACGTACTGACAAATTTATAGAGAGAGAGAGAGAGAGAGAGAACAAAATATCCTAAAGCCGGAAGCTCAAATTTTATATTCTGTTCAGGTAACACCAAAGGATCCGATGGCAAGGAGATTCTATCAAAATCCTTTAACCGAATATATATATATATATATATATCCAGAATCTACTTATTCTGAATAATGTTATGGGTAGTTCCAACACTCACGTGCATTTCTGCAGCTATCAATTCAACAGTAATAACGCCTGTTGTCCTGAATTAACGCATTAATGCGAGATTCAAGGGAGGAAGTTGCAACTTCAACTGGTCGTCCACTTTGTTGCTCGTCACAGACACTTACACAGCCAGTTTTAAAATGTTCTACCCATTTGCAAAACGTTCGAACGGTTTCAAACAATTATTCCCGTATACTTTCAACATTCTTTAGTGGATTTCACTATTTTTGAAACTTTCTGCAACTAAAAATCTAATCACTGAGCGTTGGTCTTCCGAGGTTCAACCGGGCAAGGCTCGATCGGACTCGCCATTGTTAACTGAATATATTTGCGATTATGCTTACCAAATACTCTCAAACAACTGATCAGAAACTAAGTACAAGGATGCCAACTTGAAGCACTGAAAGTAATTGTATTGATTAAACAAACCGTTTCTGTGCTACAGCGATTTGTCTCGTTACATATTGAATGACACTTTTTTAGATTAGATTCTAACGGGGGAATTGGTTCTTCAGCCTACGCCACCGCAACACCCCTCTAGTTGGAGACCCTCCCCCGATCCTGTCCTTAGCCGGACTGTGGAATTGGGGGGGGGGGCTCCCAGGTCGTCAATTAGAGCACCTGCCATCAGAGCACCCTCTCGAGTCCTGCTTGCCTTAAAAGACTTATTAGGTCCGAGAGAGGGCCCTGGCTGAGGCTTGTTGGCACCAGCTTCTCTTTACCAAAGAGGCGGTACTTTAGCCAAACCAGCCTCTCGCACTGACACACCACATGCAGAGCCGTCTCCACTTCTTCCTGACAAAACCTACACAGGCTATCCGTTGCCAGGCCCATGCGATGCATGTGCTTACTTAATCTACAATGGCCAGTGAGAACGCCAACTGCTATCCTTATGGCCGCCCAGCCTAGTTACAGTAATTCCGCAGTTAGCTTGGGCGAGTGGCTATGGATAAACTTTTTCGCCTGCCTCTGGCCTGAAGTTTTGACCCACCATTCCCTTGATCGGTCCTGCATCCATGTCTTAATGGATGCACTCCTGAGACATCTTGAGACGCCACAGAACGGCTCCGGCCCGATAAGTGCTCTGATTGAACCCTCCTGGGCCAGACGGTCCGCAGCCTCTGCCCTCTATAGCCCGAGTGCCCCGGTACCCAAACCAGGAAGACCTTATTATGGCTATTAATTTCCCTGAGTGCACCTAGGCAGTCCCACACTTCTTTACAGCGTACCTATTGTTGTACAATATTTTAAAGAAAACAGCTTCAAAGCTGTTTTTTAAATTTCACATAGTTACTTATGCTGCGCTTAACTTTGGTTGAAACATTTTTTTTTAAGGGGGGGGATTAATTTTTACAGTTACAGCATAGCTGCCTTGATAGAGACTTAAGTTCACAAATTTACGAATGACTGCTGCCAGGAAAAGTAGTTTTTAATAATCTAATAGACAATCTGCTCAATGGTTGCTAGGAGGCGCATAGCCGCCGTGGCCAGCGTAACAGCAACGTAGTAAAAAAAAAAAAAATAACAAACCTATTTATGTATTGAATCGAAGATTTCGGGCAAAATCGATCAACCGGAAGTGTGGCTTTACAGAATAGATTTTTGAGGGTTTTTATTTCTGGGAAACAACTATAACGATTTCCTTTAAACTTGGAATATGTTTGACTTGGTAGTTCTGCAAAAAATTTTTGGCCCTCAATCTTATTGGCACGATCTTCTGCAATCACTATTCCTGGTTTGGTAAATTGGCACACCCCCCCCCCCTCCGACTAACACGATCTTTATGTAAGGACAATTCAGTGAAATTTGAATTTTTTTTAAAAAAAAATTTGTCTTTGAATATAATAATCGTATTAACAGAAATTAGAAAAAGTCGTATGAGTGTTTCATAAGAGATTTATTTTTTTGTGTTATGATTGGTCTAAATTATTTGGATTTTAATCCAAATTAATTTTACGATACTGAAAGGAATGAAGAAGAATGAAAGCAGCAGTCAAGTGATAATAAAATCGATCAATATTCTTTTTCGAGGGTTCATTAAAATTGAAGGGTTTGTTTTTTTTTCCTTTCTTTTAATTCAAGAGCTAATTATCAAAGTTGTTTTTTATATATTTTATTTTAGTTTTTTTCTTTTTCTTTTTTATCCAGTCGTCAGAAGATAATTTTCCAGATACGTAGTGGAGTAGGAAAAAAAAACAACATTAATACTATGATATCTTTTTCGCCCACCAGAAGGTAACAGTAATAAATTTTTTTCTCCAGTGACTGTTTTCTCTCATGTGTGTTCAAATGTAATTTTAGTGTATATGTGTGTATTATATCTCTCTTTATTGCAGTGTTAGTTTAAAGATTGGAAACTCTAGCTCATTACTCCACTTGGTAAGCTATAAGTTTTTCCACCCCTTGGAAAAGCGATTTTCCTTTTAGATACTACACGTTGAGTTTGTGTGTGTGTATATATCTGTCTATGTCTGTATATGTGTAGCTCTATCTTAGTTGAAACCGCTGCCGCAGCGGCTCCATCCTCTCTCTTCCACACACTAACGTCCCCACTTCGCGCCTTACCTCATTCCACCGCTCGCTCACACACACCCTTTACTCACTCCATCATGGACTAACTAACACAGCCTTCTCCTCATCCTCAGTAAATCCCCCATCCAATGGTATACCCACCTTTACTTACACACCCCATAGTAATAAAATTAACTCTGTCCTACATACATCTTAGTTGGAGATAAATCTACAAGATTTATACTTCACACTGATACAGCCCTGTTTCCTCAATAAAACCTTTTTGTGCTTTAATTAATCTGACTTATTTTTAATAACAATAATGATAATAATAATATTGTTTCCTTTCTAATCTATTATTATTATTATTATTATTTTAATTAACATAAATAGAATTTTTAATAAAAACTCATAACAAGCTTTAGGCACAAAATAAGATAATATAATAATAATAATAATAATATTACTTTATTTGAAAAAGAAATTATAATAGAAACATAAAAATGAAAAAAGTATTCTACAGCAATGGTAAACCGTCTGCCGGAGGCACAAATTGTTATATAAATTGAATAAATATTTAAAGACAAAAACTGCTGATAAAGGAATACAAAAGTTGAGAAAAAAAAAAAAAAAAAAAAGAAGAAAAATTAATACAAATAAAATAGTAATAATAAACAGAAAAAAGAAAAGGAAGTTATTCACTTAAATAAAATTTATTTTTCTTTTTTTTTAAGTAAAAATATATGAAATAAACTAAATATAAAAAAAAAATAAACTAAATATAAAAAAAAATAAACTAAATATATGAACTACTATGAATTACTAAGTACATTTAGTTATAACAGAAAGAACCTGAATAGTATAATATAAAAAGAGCTCAATCCAAATTAAATTCCATAATTAAATTATATCTATATTGCCAGGCGTGTCTCGCAAAATCAATAATCCCAATGCAGTTTTCACCATTGAGCATCAATATTAACTCCGATCTAGATAATTTGCCGCAACCAACATAAAGCCTACGTATCTCGGAGAGAACGGAACAGTCTGCCAAAAAGTGGTAGACATCCTCCCTCGCTCGAGAGTTACATAGCGAGCACAAGGAGTTACTTCTCTCAACCCAAGGGGTATAATTTAAATAGAGTAGCTCACCACGAAGTCTGAATAGCCAACCAAGTTGAGTAAGCGTTAGATTCGTTGAGTTGGACACCACGCTACAAGGCTTGACAGAATAATCCAACTCTTTATACAATAAAAACCTCATAGAGCAACGAGCCAACTCCACACACTCCTCAACATGGTGAACCCCTATTCTTTGTACGATGGCCGTTAGTTGCGTCCGCCAATTAGACATATTTGCAATGGATGAATCAAATGCACAAGAGTAGCGCTGAGCTAAGGAATAAGATAATATACTTTCTAAATTAGTAAAAATCTATTCACAGCATGACTCTGTAAAGAATATAAACTTACTAAATAATGCTAGTGTAATCAATAAAATAAAGTTAATACATCAGAGATTATGATTAAATTATTCTTGTCAAGGCATAGAAGGTAACGGAGAAGGCCCAACATTCTTGGCAAGAAAAGGCGAAGTAATCCTCTTCTCAATGCCAGAACCTTTTTTTTTATGGAATAAGCGACTAATCTCTTTTGGAAGAGTTCAAAAACGAGGAGAAATTCAAGACAGCGCTACCCTGAAAATCCCGACCAAGACTGAGGCAGTCAAAGAGTTGACAGGACTATTACGTCTGGAAAAACAAAGCTGAGGCCTGGGTAAAACTTGCATGTTCTTTTGGGGAAGTAGGAGGGACTACAGTTACACTTCCTGCAACACTATCATCTACAGAAAATTTAAAAGACTGGATACCTACCGTGTGTTGGAAGAGGAAATATTTCCAGATTCTAGCATTTCTTTGAGAAATAATCTTAAAAGAGGGGTATAAAAGATTTCTTTTAACTGCATCCATAACCTTAGTGTAAAATGCAGTGGTCGCATTAAATGGAATATAAAGTTTTTAGCTTTCTGTGATTTTTTTTTAACAGGATATCTCTTGGTGAATGAATGGACCACTGTTTTCCAGGCTGAGCTTCATGCAATTCTTTGCTGTATTTTGGAAGAGCGGTTAGGTAACGCTAGCTTGAAATTTGTTCAGTCAAAGGGAATCTGCTTTTAAAAAAAACTAGAAGTGCTTTCTTCCTTGACAGATGTACTTCTAGTTTTGCCAAATTAGGCGCGTCTCTCCCTTTCATTGGTCCCAAGCTTGCTGTTGGCTTGCTTTGGATACCTATCTGTCAAGCATCCAGTTTTAGATAGGTTCACAGCATTCATCCTTATGGATGAGTTCTGTGGGTGGTAGCAGTCTAAGATGCTCATTTGTAGCGGGGAGAACGGTCAGGACAGGGTTATTAGTTAGCTGTTGCCGTGTCTTTCATGGGGCTCTCTCATCGTATTTGGTTGGATCTCTTACAGTGGTTTAAAGAGGGAATTCTATATAATGGGGCTCATGCCAGACTACCCCTTTTGTAGTTTGGGAAAACAGTGGAAGAAACATCCATCCATCTTATTACAGATTACTTGGGTTGTGAAAAAATTAGTTTCAGGATCTTTGGTCGGAATAGGATATCTATGGAAGAGCTTAGGCTATTTCCCTTTAAGGATATTTGTTCGGAGTGCAGTGAATCTTAGGTTGGTTATACTTGGCTGGATTTTTGTTCTAGACCCGGTTTGTTGATGTTTTTCTTTGGCGTAGCTTTATAAGCCCAGAGGGCTTTGGATAGCTTAGGGCTTTGGCCCCTCGCTATAGGTGAATAATAATAATTTCTGTGGTATCTTTTTTTTTGATATATATTATTCACATAAGTATATAAAAAAAACACATAAACGCATACACAACAAGCAGGACTATTCGCTGAAAACTTTTCTTTTCTTTACTTAGGAGACCTCCAAACATGTATTTCTGATGGAAACTTAATTTCCTAAAATATGACATGATTGCAATACATCCTCTTATATCAATAAAAGAAAGCAAAAATTTATGCCCCAATTAAGCGTTGTCGATAATGGTGTAATGATCATTAAACACTTGGGAAAGCTTTGAGAAAGGTGCTGTCCGTTCGTTCAGTGTTAGTAGAGAAAATAAAAAAAGATGCACAGTTCCAGAGTGTGTGGTAAAAGAATAAGAGTAGTGGTAAGTACATTAATTTCCTGCTTCTACAATCTCACGTCTAGTAGCCGATCTACTATCCTATCCTCCCCCCTCCCAATGCCTACCAATACTGTCACAATGAACAATAAAAATGTGCAGTGAGCCATACTAAAACTATTTACTATCATATACTCTCACTGCTGTACAACTATCTATCCGATCTCATGGAACACTAAATAAAAGACATCTAGAAACGTAGTAATTAAGTGCATCAATCTATTTAATTGTTAAAAGTGGATCGGCTTTAATCTGGCCGGTACAAGTAGGTGTATATATATATATATATATATATATATCTCCCACACACACACAAACACACACACACACTCTCTCACACAATCTATTTCCTTCTCGATCTATATCACTCTAACTACCAGGTAATATACCACGTTTGTTAGTATGGATAGTATACTAGTATACTATGTTTCTCAGAATACAATGTGTACCATCTCCTGAGAAGGAAAACCATACTCACGTTTACATACAATATCAGATAATATAGTCTAAACAAAGCAAGAACCCCAAATTAGATATCCCGTTTAGGTACGTTATAGTTAAGGAAGGTGTTAAGGCTTCCACAAATAGCAAATAGTTAAAAAAAAAACATTCGCCATGAAGCTTTACTAATTACGAGGTGGTTACTTGGTCAAAAAAACTTGGATTGTATTAAAAATTAATGAAAATTTATGTGTGGGTTTCAATATAAAAACACACATAATAGAAATAATATAAAATGATATAAATTGTAATTTTTACTATAAGAAGAGAAGAGCACAAAATTAGGAAAGTTTGAAATGAATTTTACATTACCGGTACAAATTTATTATACGGATGATGTCATACGGATGACTTTTTTTTCGGATCCAATTCGAAGCCCTTAGTTATTTAAATATTTTAATGTTGAATAACTGTTGCTTGTGCCGGCTGGCATATATGAAATTATATTTGCCTGTAGAATGAGCTGCTGGAAGAGTATAAAGCGACTGGGCGTCCGTCTTAGTGACGGAAATATTCTCTGGTGGGCGATAAGACGGTAGAGAAAACAAAACGAATCAAGCAATGATAATTATAAATTTTCAAAATGTATCCAGCTGGGCTGTTGACAGACAAAAAAGTAGATACGCTAGATAGTACAGCCCAAGACTGTCTATAGTCCGCTCAACTTCAAACGTCCAAAGTCCTCTTGTTTGATGTAGTACCATACAATATTGGGTGGATTGTTTATATTACATTAAACTTAAAATTTAAAATAAATTATTTCTTTAAATTAATCAAGGCTTTAACAGAAGGTTTCGATAAAATCCATCAAAACGAAATTACAACTTTATCGATTCTTTTCCCGGTAGTCTGAGAATTACTTTGTATGTATGTTTATTTGTAAACAAAATATATTAAAAACAAAACAAAAAATCGTACAAAGCTCAAGCATGGTATTCTAGCTCTGTCACATCTGACATAAAGTTTTCGGTTAAAATCCATCAACCGGAAGTATAATTGTTCCTGAATGGTTTTTTTTCTTCAAGAACGGCTGCAAAGATTTTCTTTACTTCCTGTTTCTTCGTATCTGTTTTATTTCAAATATTATTCCGGGAAAATTAATTGTTGGGAAGGAGGGAGTTTTGAGGAAACAGTAACGTTAAGATTTCCTTCAATATAATGTATGATTTTTCACACATATATAATATAAATATATATTAGAAGCTTTGTTAAAAAATTTGAAGAAACTGTTAAACTTTTAAGAATATTAGTTAACCAGAATTTGGACTTTCCAGAATGAATTTGGTGATTTTTTTTTTTTTTTTTTTTTAATTTTCCAACTGCACAGATATAATGAGTATCACTTTTATTTGAAATATTTTCCAAAAGAAGTGATTTTGGTGGTGTGTGCGTGCACTACTACGTACCATACTTCCCCCACACGCGCGCGCGCCCTCCTGTGCCTGAGGGCGCCTTCTTAGAATCACTAAACCCTTCTTTCCCGTACGCTTCCCTCCCTCCTTTTTTTTGTTTGCGATTGCCTTACTAAGTTATTGTATCACCATGCCATATGTTTTTCCCTCTCTATTTTTGGCGCCTTCCGCCTTCCGCTCGTCTACTCTTTCATTCTTCTTCTGGGACCAGAGCAATTCGCAGCTGTGTGTTCATCACTTCTACGATTCGCCTTTTATATTTCGCCTTATAGTTTTTTATACGCGCCTTTGAATTGAGTGACACTTTAGTCGCGCCTTCGCCTTGCGCCTTCATTCCGCACCATTGACATAAGAGTCTACCTTCCGCGCCCAGGTTGTTGCGCCACCATCCGCCGATTACATAGCAGCGATCACCGCCGCTATCATCTCTCCTCTTCTTCTACGCCTCAATTCCTTTATCTCATTATTCCTTTGCCACATGCACTCATCCACACATACACACATGTACACGCCACATCTTCCTTGAGCATCCACCTATCGCCTCAACTTCGCCGCTTGCGAATTCAACATCACCACTATCGAAGGTAAGTCATAACTCCTTCTTTTGCAACTCTTTTCTTTTAATTTCATTTATTGTTTATTTTTTTTTTGTATTTCGTTTAGTGGCGTAAATTCGCCACCTCGCCTTGGGTGTCTGCCGCGCAGACAGGGAATGTACTGTGAAATTTGAGACATTAAATTTTAATTCTTTATTTTTTCTGGTGTATTCATTGTTGTTGCCGCTGCCTACTGGTCAATGAAACTTGGTATTTCATATATAGATGCTACTGGTAGACATCACAATAAAGTTTTGATCAAAAATGGCAGCCCGGAAATACCACTTTACTTCGCGATTTTCCTCGAAAACAGTTCAAACGAATTTCTTTAAATTTAGTATTTACTGCAACACGCTTATAAACTACAACTTTAATTTGTGAGTTTTTTTCAGGCAAAAATCATTTAAGGAGGTTTCTAGAGTGTTGCCTCGTTAGGCTACCCTCTGATGTTTTATTGCAATATAATACAGGATTAAATTTAATTTAAAATTAAATGTTGGCGAAATTCTAAGTTTGAAGAAAATGGTTTTTCTTGGTTCGGCAACTTTTTTGCCTAATTATATTTTTCGTGTGTACATATATGTACTTTTCAGGTATAAATGAATTTTTTTTTTTTTTTTTAATTTAAGGCGCGTCAACATCTATGGTCATTGGCGCCCGGAGCCTTCTCAGTGCACTGCCGGTCTCCGGAAGAAAAAATCTAAAGGCAGCACAGCTGAACTCAAACCTGGACCCTCCGCGTGGGAGTCCAGTACGCTAACCATTTAGCTATTCCCTTTCCAATGAAATTTGTAACTGGTAAGTAATAATACCCCTGGATTTTCCTTTTAAAGCGCCTCAGGAAGCCCTTTCCATAAATTTGACCCATATAATAAATACTGTCCTCACAATTGTCTGGTTGAATATTTCTCTTCATGCACTTTCTATTCATGCTATTATCCTCGGCAACGAGGATGCCTAGTTAACTGAAACCCTAGCAGTGCTAGTAAGTGTTTCCATTCAACATTACAGTTGACGGTATCAACCTTCTTACCGAGTACATATATCGAGTCTTCACATATTCACAGCCTATATTCCCAGCCTCCAGCTCCTACGTACTGAAGATCTCCTCTAGCTCTCTAAAGTCCTAGATAACATGTCAGTATCATCTAATAACCTTATAAATAAATAAATTAAACAAAACTATGTAAACTGCAGTAAGAGAAAGTCGTGGGGGGTTTCACATTTTTATGTATTACTTTCTCTTACTCCTAGTAAGAGGAAGTATTGTAATCGTTTCAAATTTTTGATATCGAGTTTTCACCGGAAATATCCGTTTTGAGGTCCCCTGAGTCCAATAAAATGGTTTTTATCAAATGGTCTGTGTCTGTGTGTGTCTCTCTCCCTCTGTGTGTGTGTGTGTGTGTGTGTATGTATGTGAACAGCATAGCTCAAAAACGAAAAATCAAAGAAAGTTCAAACCTGATATTCAGTTTAAGTATCACCATGGGATCTGACAGTACGTTATCTATCAAAATTCCTTAACCGGAAGTACCACTTTACTAGTTTTTTTTTTACGTTTTTGCAATTTTCACAATGATTGCTCTGACTATTTTCTTCAAACTTAGTACATCAACTATACACACAATGAGCTACAACTTTTATTTGAAACTTTTCTCTGGGAAAATTCATGTAAGGGCTCTTTTTGGGGAGGGTTGGGGTTAGGTTTTTTATAAAGTGCTATATCAGTTTATTGGACAATTCTGTCACCTAAATAATGTTAATTAGAATTAAATATGTTGTCGAAATTCCGAGATTTAAAAAAATCGGATGACCGGAAATGCGTGTTTACTTTACCACTTTACTAAATAATTTTTTTCACTTTTTTGCGATTTTCTCTAAAATGGCTCCGACGATTTTCTTGAAACTTCTTATATAAACTAAACATACAATGCTCTATAACTTTTATTTAAAACATTTCTCTGGGAAACTTCATTTAAGGGCTCTTTTAGGGGAGGGTTGTGGGGTTATGTTTATCTCTAAAGTGCTATCATAGTTGATAAAGTATAATTGTACGAGGCATGTCCAGAAAGTAAGTGTACTGAGGCTCTCACGGCCGGGGGGATTTTGGTTTCGACATATTGGCTACACTGTCGTGTAGCCTGATTCCTCCCCTCCGCAACGAGCCGGTTCGAGGTCAGTACGTTGAGAACTGTCGACGCGACAATACGTTTCGTGAAAAATGTCAATCCAATCTCCCGCCAAGTGTGAAATATTCAAGGTCGGGCAAGAGTTTCTGAGACGCTACAAACTCAATGGCGATGAATTTCTTCGTTCCATCATTACTGGAGATGAAACTTGGATTGCAGACTACACACCTGAAACCAAAAGGCAGTCTCAACAATGGCGTCACACCTCTTCACCCTCCGCCAAAAAGTTCAAAACCCCAATTTCAGCCAAGAAAATCATGGCATCCGTGGTTTGGGACTGTCGAGACATATTTTAATTGAATATATGCCTCAAGGGGAGACCATCAACTCTGCAAGATACTGTGAGCCCCTAAAAAAATTGCGGAGTGCGATTCAGAACAAAAGGAGAGGCATGTTGACAAAGGGAATCTGCCTGCTGCACGACAATGCCAGACCCCACACTGCTTGCCTCGTTTAAATGGGATGTCCTGAACCATCTCGCGCATTCCCCTGACCTAGCACCTTCAGATTACTATCTCTTTACCTCCCTGAAGCTGCACATGGGTGGAAAAAGGTTTTCAACCGATAAGGAGGTGAGGGTGTGGTGGAGAAGTGGACGAAAGTGTTGGCGGCAAACTACTTCGAGGAAGGCATCAAAAAATTAATACCCCTGTTCACCACCTGCATTGAGAGGAATGGTGACTATATCGAAAAATAGCTTACATATGTACTAATGTAACCAGGTAATTTTTTTTTGTTCAAATAAAAATTTTTGTAACCTACAAAAATTCAGTACACTTACTTACTGGATATGGTTGCTATTCAGATGGCTCTAGGCAGGAGGGTACTGGCCTCAGGGGCGGGAGCTTGGTTTCAGGAGCTGGATAAAGAGAGTTCGGTGGCCTTGGGTGGCTTGGCCACTGTTTTTCAGTCTGAGGTGGTGGGCATCATTGAATGCTGCCACCTGGTGGGGGAGTGGCAGGGAGAGTTCAAGGAAGTGCGGATTTTCTCGGATAGCCAGGCCGCACTAAGGGCTTTGAGTAAGCCTTGGTGGAGTTCGAAATTAGTGGGAGAATGTCGGAGGAAGCTCAACGCTTTGGCTCGGAGGGGTAAGGTGCATCTCTATTGGATACCCGGACATGCGAGAATAGAGGGCGATGAGAGGGCGGATCGGCTGGCCAGGGAGGGATCATCATTACCATTCTGTGGTCCTGAACCAGCCCTGGCCGTTACAAAGACGTTTCGCGACAAACAGATTAGACTTTGGGAGACGAGAGCTTTGGAGAAACGCTGGGGGGACACGCAGGGGTGCCTCCAAGCTAAAAGATTTATAAAGGCAGGTAAGCAGAGAATTTCGGAGTATCTCCTGTCTCTTAGTAGGACGGGTTTGAGGACCTTGGTAGGAATAGTGACTGGACACACTTGGGTGTCCAGCCACTTGTTTAACATAGGAAAGACGCGGAGTCCCATTTGTCAGAACTGTGATGACGGAGTTAGGGAAACGGTGTATCACTACTTATGTCAGTGTCCCCGTTTCGCTGGAACTAGGTTTCGTATATTTGGGAGGACACCACTCTCGCAGGATTGTCTAGGCGAGTTGGAGTTTAGGGATATCTTGAGATATTGTAGATTAACCGGCAAGTTACCGGGGGAGACTAATTAAGGGGTTACGGGGGGTATCGGGGGGATAAGAGCCATATAGGCTTAGGTCCCGCGCCTTTGGGCACCCGTTTCCGATAATAATAATAATAATAATACTGGACATGCCTCGTATGATCGATTATACAATTCTATCATCCAAACAAAATTAATTAGAAATAATTCCGAGTTTTAAGAAAATTAGTAAACCGGAAGTGCGCTTTTACTGAACAGTTTATTTTTTTCAGTTTTCGGCGAATTATATTAAATTTGATTCATAAACTATAAAATTTATGAATTATAATTTTGAAAACTAGAGTAAGAGAAAGTTGTGTGAGTGTTTCACACCAAAAATTTTTTTTATTATATTTATTTGTTTTAAATTATACTAAGCTTAATAGCAAAAATAAAAATGAGGTATATCAGCAAAATTTAATATTCTAACAAACTAAACAGAATTTTTTAAACACGCTGCGAGATAAGTGTAATAATTATACACATAAAAAAAAAATTATAAATAAAGAGGGTGTAAGGCTGCTTTTCTTTTTTATTTTAATAGGTTTTTTTTTTATTGAAATTTTTCAAGCATTTGTACAACTACTTCTACACCCTCCACCGCCCCTCGTTTTAATGCATGTCTGGCTTTTATTTTTTATTTTAACAGCTAGTATTATTGTTATCCCCCATTTTTAGCTTACCGTACCCGTTAATTCTCATCTTCATAAAAACTGAAAACTCATATCTATATGCAAAATCATGCACTTTTTATTTACATTTTTATGTACATAAACAATTAGTTGATGTTCTATTTAGTAGAAATGACTTTACCAAAGAAATAATATAAAATAATTATTAATATAAGAAATGATTATGTAAACAAGATCATAAAATTTAATGAAATGAAATAATAAATTACTGCGAGGAAGTCGTAGAAGTTGAATCACTGGAGTGGAAGGAAAGAAATGCAAGAAAATAATAGTTTTGAAAAATAATTTAGAATATTTTATAGTTTGAAAAAATAGAATTTTGTTAATATTTTAAATATATCTTAGTGCAGTGAAAAGAGACAGGTACTATAATTTAAGGTCATTGCTATAAAGAGACAAAAGCACAGGAATCCGTTAGAAAAATAACAATGCCACTTGGACAACTGTTTTGTAAGAGAAAATCCCCCATTAGAGTGGACATTCCTTCAAGATAGTTGGTTGTAGACACCGAAGCAGAACACATCAGGACCGTGCCAGTTATAAAAGTTAAAATATAAGAGTTTAGCATTTAATCTAGATAAATAATTGATTTATAAATAATCACTGTGATATTATAAAACTATTTAAATTCATTTAGAGAATATATTTATTTCAAAAAACAGTGGTGATTTCTTGATTATTTTCTAATACTTCACTCTCTTAAACATCTATACTTTACAAGCCCTTTTACTAAACCGCTCAAGCCACTACAAACTACAACAATTCAACACACCAATTACATTTCATCACGAATAACTTTGTCCGTTTTTTTTTTTTTTTCCCCACCTACTTTCTGGTCAATTAATATAACTCGATAAAACAGTTACATCGGTGCTATGCAGGTGTATGCTGTTTAACAAAACAAAAAAAATAAACTTATTCCACAATCCCGCAAGGGGTATCTGTTGCATGTAGTTTACTTAGAAAGTAGCGACCCCACGAGATATCACAGCTCAATACTCCATGCACTTTGTCAGAACAGTACACAATATACTTAAACTACATACACTCTACCCTTTACAGATAAGGACAAACACAGTACAAAATTTAGGGTTTCCATCCCTAGTTAATTGGCATAAATTAAGCCAAGGGACAAGGAAGGGATTAGCTCAGTGGTAGCGCGCTAGACTAAAAACGCGGAGGCCCCGGGTTCGAGTCCAGCATGCTGCTCTTAGATTTTCTCTTCTTAAGATCCTCTACAGCTCACTCCGGTGATGGGCAGTGTTGTCTGTAGCTAGAGAAACTGCTCGCAGGCCGGCAGTGCACTGATAAGGCACAATAGATCATTCAGGTCATAGAGCAATAATCCGCCCATAACAATCTGCTTCTCCACTAAAATTGTATATAATGCTAATTCGTTAATAGAAGAAATGAAACAATAACTCAAAAAAATCTATACTCTCCTGAACAGACTATTTTTGAATATGTGATTGAATCCGCTATGTTGAAATTTTATCCATCATAGCATGCTTCTTTTTATTGATTCTGTAACGTTTCGGATTTTCCATCTATCGTCTGTGTATGATTCATGAAGTTCAAGTAAGGAGTTGACTTCAACTTCCCTTACTTACCATCATGAAATTATAAGTTTAAATCAACTTTTAGTAAAAAGAAAGAAGTCGCCAGTGAAGTGTTTGTGCTGACATGTGAAGTTCCAGTGAAGTATATTTTAGTTTGTGACATATTCCAGATTGACTGCCTTGCACGAAAATTTGAGAGAAGTGTTACCTCAGATTAGAAGATTACCCTATATAGTTATCTCCGTTATATCCCTTTAAAGTTAAATAATATACGGTAAAATTAAAGACCAATAGAGAAAATCTACCCTTGTGGATAGAGAAAGATTTAGAGCGAGAGGATTTGTTTCATTTCTTGGCAGAATATCCTGCGTTACTTGGAAGTGCGGCTCTTCCATCTCGGCAAATGTTCTCTTTCCAGAGAATCAATTATTGTTTACCTAACCAGCCAGACAACTGCCTTGTCATCCTTTAATTGCTTATGCTCGCCACGCTTGGAGAATTAGACACAATAGAGTCTCTAGATTTTTTCGGTTAATTTTTCAACTTTTCCATTCTAATTTATAAAATTAAGTGTGCTTTATTTAATCACTATAGATGTGTTTAACACTTTTATTTACTTTCTTATATTATTCAGTTCTGTTTTATTTTATTATAATTTTTATTGTTTTTCTTCTTTCATTTTTTCATTTCTATAAACTCTAGCGAACAGCTTTTTGCCATGCTTTTGTACTTAAGATCCTTTTTTTTCATATACTTATTTTGTTGTATAGTTAATTATTGAAAGATTTTAATTTTTATCATTTCTTTGTATTATTCTTAAAATAAAGTACTTATAATAATAATTAATAATAATAATAATAATAATAATAATAATAATAATAATAATAGAGAAAATATTTGACTTTGAGGCAATTGCTGTTGATTAGCGAATGTCATAAAAAAGTTGATTGCATGGTCGTCCGTCAGTTGCCTAAGTGGCACTTTGATAAATGTAGAAAAGGCTTTCGATTGTGTTTGGCACGATGGCCTTACCTACAAATAAATCCAATACAATTTGCCGAGATATTTAATTTATTTTTTGAAAAGCTATTTAACTAACAGAAAATTCCATGTTGCTCTAGTAGTTCTTTTTCAGGTGAAAGGTCAATTGCAGCTGGTTTTCCCCAAGGCTTGGTCCTAGGGCCAACACTGTTCAATATTTTTATCAATGACCTAGCTAAATTAAAATTAAAATAAAACTGCTGTCTATTCGCTGACGATACTGCCTACACCATATCCTCTTTCCGTGTTGACACAATAGCCAACCATTTGTCCACTGCCGTTCAAAAAAGCTTTGATTACTTTAAAAAATGGAGAATTAGGCCAAATAATACTAAGACTGAAGCAATTTTATTTACACGCAGGAGGCCACATATGATCCCATCTTGTCAAAGTTAATGAAAATACCCTTCCTTGGACGAAAGAAGTTAAATATCTCGGTCTGGTGTTAGACTCAAAGCTGACGTTCACAAAACATGTTAATACAATATGTGACAAATCTGCAGGCATCATGTGCAGCCTATTACTCCACTCTTAAGCAGAAATTCTAACTTGAATTTTCTGAACAAAAAATTAATATATTATCTGTACATACGTTCAATTTTATTATACGCGGCTCCTGTCTGGTCAAACACTTGTCCTACTAATTATGAAAAATTACAAAAAATCCAAAACAAATGTCTCAGATTGGTTGGATCTTTTCCCAGATGGACACCTATCGATTATATGCATGCGGCACTTGATGTTGCTAGCGTATCAACTTTTATTTATAATCTTACACAAAAATTTATCACCTCTTGTGAAAACAGTCCCTATGCTCATATAGTAAACATTGTTAATTACAATCTAAGTTCTTTAATTTATTGTGTAGATAAGGTTCTTTTAGTTTATTTTTTCCATATATAATTTATTAATGTTAATTTTAATTTGTGTAAATATGAAAGCTTGTCGAGTGTATATAGGCACAGGAGCCTGAAACCTCTTTCATTCAGTTGTATTGTTTTTATGATTTTATTTGTAAATAAACTTATTCTATTATTCTATAAGTGGCACTAATTATATTATCTTTTGTGAGAAAGTTGTATGGTTCCCTGAAATAAACAGAAAAGAAATTATTACTTACAAAAAATAAAAACTCAAAATAATGACAGCATACATTCGAATAAATTTCTATAATCTACTAATATTACTGCTTACACAGAAAAAGTATTTTATTTTATAGGTGTAAAACAGTTACAGATTTTGTTTAATTATTACATAAAAAAAAATTACAAAAAAAAATTTTATAATTGAAAGAAAACCGAAATAATTGTCATTAGAAGAAGTGTGTTTAAAAATGAGATTATTATTGGTAATCTCCTTTAAGAAGAAATGCGTAAGTAAAATTTGTTTTTTTGGTTGAAGAAATTTCGAATTTATAGATTTTATTTCAACCAGACTCATAGATAGCACAAAAGATTATCCTTTTATTAAATGAAAATGTTTCATAAGAGTACGGAACAATTACAATTAAACTTGTTTTTAATTTTGAACTTATCAAAATGGTTTTCTCTTCTTGTACTTCAGGATTTATAAAAGCAGTTGGATACTTAATTCTACTTTTAAAACAAATTTCTTTTTCGTCATGACTGTCACAGTAATCAGTACATATATTAGATCAAAAGTTCAGAATTTTTTTTACTTTGCACTTTTCCATTTAGGAACTTAATTCATTTTCCATTCACACAAAAATTGCTTAAAAAAAATTAGATTGACTTTGTTCCTATTCTCTTCTAAAAAAAATGAGTTTTTAGCAAGTCATGCTTACATACATGAATCTGGAAAGCTTAAATTTTTAAACAGAATTACAAATTCATTTAGATATTAAAAAATATTTTTGACATTAATCAAAGAACGTTTTCTGACTGGTTTCAGGATTGTTCTTGAAGCCCTTAGAATTCTACAGTAAAGTTTAATATATCAATGTGTTGTTTATCATAATTCATAAGTATCTAATATTGTTTATATTAACAATTTATATAAATTAAGTAGATAATCATTTTAAGGATAATAATATAATTTCAATGCAGATTGTCATATTGATTATGTCATGTTGAAATCCAATTTCTATTAGTACGTATCCTTTTAACATCAATTATGTCATATTTGATTTGATATTAGAATGCATCGCTCAACGTTGAAATGGAACATGATAAAGCACTAAGGCAGATACAATGCAATAAATATCTGCAATGAGTGACAGGTCAACCTTTCATTATTATAATACTGGAAAATGAGATGTATAAAATTTTCCGAAAGTTAACATTGGTGATACATATTTTTGAGGCACATCGAGTATAAAAACAAAACAAAAATGTTCTGGAACAAAGTCTTTTAAAAACGAAAAATTGCACAAAAAAAAGGTTATACTTCATATTCTGTTTAGATACCCACGATCGAATCTGACACAAAGATTTGGTTCAAAATCTATTAACCGAACTATTATTATTTTCAGATTTATGCAATTTTATTGAAGATAGTTCCTCCTATATTTACATTAAACATTGTATTATCCATTTAAACATATAAATGCCTATCACTGTTGAATATGTGGATGAGTCCGCAATGCTGGACATAGTATACATATTCATTTTCTTCCTGAACGGTTTCAGATTTTCATCCATCGTCTGAGCAAATTCACCAAGTTCGTATAGAGAGTTCACTTAAATTAAAAAATACCATAACAAATGCCACTACATCTCTCCCAACATATTGTAACGTTTTTCTCTCTAAACTAGCTACTGCAACTAGTTTTAAGTGGGTTCGTATAGATAAAATACTCTAAACTTCAATAAAGAAAACACCAATTTATTGTTATACACAATAAATTACAAAATACAACACTTAATAATAATTACTTCACAGTTTAAACTACAAAAGTTCAACTTTGTTCACTTTTTATACACTTTCAAAAATTAGTGGCTTCGTTTGTAACTGGAAAACTCTGTCAACTCTCTGCGATCCCACTATTTATACCGGTGGGGAATCTTCTAGAACTTCCTCGATTCCTCTAGAGAGAACTAGAGCGCCGCCAGCGTTCCCAGCGGCCACTAGGAGAACCTTAGTACCTGCCTTCTCTTCTAGATGGCACCACTGGCAGCGTTAGCCTGCTCCCCTCTCAGATCTGTTCGTCCCGAACAGAAATATCGCTGGTGACGTAAGGCAGTAACCGGTCCAGATGTATGACCTTCATTTTGGATCTGGTTGTCCGTTGGGTACACCAGGTCGTCGAGCCTTGAGATTATTGTGTAAGGTCCTTCCCAATCGTATTGAAGTTTTGGGGACCTTCCCTTCTTCCGTACCGGATTATGCACCCATACCTTTTCGCCTTCTTGGAAGGTCCTTCCGCTGACCCTGGCCTTTTCGGCGGGTAGTAGTAACATAAGTTTTCTTGTAGGGACATTTCAGTTCTAATTATGGTTCTACTATCTATTTAATATTAAGAAACAAAAGATATGAAGAATGAATCAAGAAAAACTGGTTTTAGGAGAATTCTGGAGGAGTTGGGGTTAAGATTGAACTTGTGTTTCAGGAATTTGTAATTGAGTCAGAGAACAACTTCGTACCATTACACTGAGATAAGCCTACAGAATTCTCCCTACCACTTTTCTTTTTTTGACAAACTTGTCTAAACCTTCCCAAACATTAGAATTAAAAAACAAATTGATCTAATAAATTGTATTAATTACAGTCAAAGAATGTTGTGTGAATGTTTCACACCAAATTTTAATTTGAAACAAAATCGGTTTTGACATTATTCGAAATTTATTATAAAGTCATCATTATGGTTATTAAATAATTAATTAGCACCGTCAATATTTTTTTGTGGAAAAGAAATGAATAACAAAATTTGGGAAACAAAATTAAAAATTATAACTAAATCTTGTGACTTAGCGCCCATGAAGAACCAAGGCTAGCCAGACGATTTGGATAGGGGATGTGTGGTAAGCATACCGCAGTTCCCACGCCGATTAGTTCCGGCCTTCGCTACCTAGGGCGCTACTAATTGTGGCTTCCCACTTTTTATCACGATGCTGAGTCAACACCGAGCGACTTTGCCCACACGGGACGCACGAGAGGCGAGTGCGCTAGCCACTAGACCAACGCGTGAGGACAGTATTTAATATTTCCGTCAAAAATTATTTCTAAACAGCTACATTATGATTAGAAGATGCGCAGTAAGAAAATAAAAATGGCTAGGCAAATATATATAAATTCTTTAAAGTATCTTATTCAACTAAATTGAGAAACAAAAATTCATAGTAGTTGTAAGCAACTTTAGATAAAAATCATACATTCAGAGCAATAGAAGGTTCTGCATCGTAATCAAGTGAAATTTTGGGCGAACAGATTTGTGAGTAATGACTGTCAATCACTAGAAAATGATTAGAATAAAATTTCTTGAAATAACTGTGATTGACGTCATTTCAGCACACCTATCATTCATTCAGTTAGAGAGGTCTTTTTTTTTTATTTATGTTTAAATAATTCATGCTTTTTAATAGTAGATAAAACACAAAAATAATAATGCACATTTAGGGATTGGCTGAATTTGATTTCTTAGGTTTCTTTAATTTTGAGCAACAATTTTTGCAAAATGGACTGCTCTCTAAAGGATTTTTACTCTTCCTTTTTTACTTTCTTTTACTCGCAGTAAGAGAAAGTAATATAATCGTGTCAAATGTTTAATATTGAATTTTCACTGCAAGTACAAGTTTTGAGGTCCCTAGAGTTCGAAAATGTGGTTTTCAGAAACTAGTCAGTGTGTGTTTTAAACAGCATAGCTCTAAAACGAAAAATCGCAAAAAATTCAAACCTATACTCCGTTAAGGTATCACCATGTTATTCGACAATAAGTTATCAAAATGTCCGACAATAAGTTTTCAAATTTTACGAGGATGTTCGGATATCATCTTTAGATCCACAACTAGAAACTGAACCAAAGACAGGTTCTATAGTTTTAAACAGCATAGAGTTTAAAATTTCTCAACCGAAAGTATCTTTTAATTGAATCATTTTTCTTCTTCACTTTTTCCTGGAAAATGGCCCAAACGATTTTCTATAAGCGTGGTATATCAACTATACATATAAAGATCTACAATGAGGATCATTCTTCGGGTTTATCTCTTACTGAACTCCGTTGGATCTTTAGGCTGAGATGTGAGCTAGTCTACTTGAATCATAACCATGGCTCCGAAAAGAAATTGAGCTGTGCGCTCTCTGTAATTCAAGATGTATTGAGGATGTAGTACACTTTCTTGGCGTCTGCTCAATCCTTGCTGAGCACCGGAAATTATATTTGGGATATTCAGTACTTGCAAGATCCCATCTTATTTCCTTATTGAACGGATCTTCTGGCTGCCGTTCCCTAATTAAATATGCTCGCCATGCCTGGTCGTATCGGTATCAGCTTATACAAGAATTTAATTTCTAAGCATGTATGACTTTGGTATATACCTATAATTTTTTGAGTCCTCAAAGTTGTTTTATTTTTTGATA
This sequence comes from Triatoma infestans, assembly GCA_011037195.1. NCBI lineage: Eukaryota > Metazoa > Arthropoda > Insecta > Hemiptera > Reduviidae > Triatoma > Triatoma infestans. The sequence goes on along the minus strand of JAAEAF010001297.1, from coordinate 45,455 downwards.
TTTCTCCTTGTACTATTTTTTCTTCTATTTCAGGTTACGTTACTTCTTTCTGTTTATACACTTATTCTATTTTTTTCTTATCTTATCTTATTATGTACTATGTGATTTATGAAAGTAATATTGACCCCGGCTGACGGATTAATCCAAGCCGTAAAATACTTTGTTTTATTTGTCATTTGTACTTTCAAAGAACAATAAAGTATTATTATTATTATTATTATTACAAAAATCTACAACTTTTATTTAAAACATTTCTCCGGGAAAATTTATTTAAGTGGGCATTTTGGGTGATTGGTGGGGTTATGTTTTCCTGTAAAGTGTAATTTTAGTTTGTTATATAATTCTTCATATAATTATATTAATTAAAATTAAACAGATTGACAAAAATCGGATGTGCGTTTTGTACTAGACAGTTTTTATCTTGCGTAACACTAACTTAAAAGGTGTTATCCGCTCGGACAGCCAGGCTGAGCTGAAGGCGCTGAGTTCATGTGTCTTCACTTTCAGGTTGGTGTTCTAAAAGACTGGAAGTGCTTTCTTCTCCGAAGGATGTGCTTCTAGTCTGGGTGCCAGGTCACATGGGAATTTTTGGGAATGAGGAGGTGGATAGGTTTGCCAAATTATGCGCCTCTGTTCCTTTCATTGGTCCCGAGCCTGCATGTGTCTTCTGGCACATGTCTGTCAGGCTTCCAGACATGGACAGCTTCACATCATTCATCCTTATGGATGAGCTCAGTGTATGGTTTTCGGCAGTCCAAAATGCTCATAGATGGTCCGCGCAAGGCCATTAGTAAGACGTTGCTGTGTTTTTCACGGAGCGCTCTCAGGCATTTGGTTGCATCTTTTACTGGACATTGTGATTTAAGGAGACATCTTTACATAATGGAGCTCATGCCGGATCCAATTTGTAGGGTCTGTGAGACAGAGGAGGAAATACCCATCCATCTTATGACTATTGCCTGGGTTGTGAGGAAATTAGGTTCAGTACCTTTGGTGGGAACAGGATGTCTGTGGAAGAGCTTAGGCTATTTCCGCTTAAGGTTATTGTCCGATTTATTTGGACTGCGGTGAATCTAAGATTGATTAGATCCGCGTCTGGATTTTTTTTCTAGACTCGGTTTGTTGATGTTTTTCTTGGGCCCAGTGGGGCTTTGGATAGCGTAGGTTTCCTTCCCCACATACAAAATAATAATATAATAATAATAATAATAATAAATAATACTAATAATAATAAGATAATTAATAATAATAGTAATATTAATACATTTTTAGACAGTTTCAGTATTTCTCTCTAAGAAAATACCGATAGATTTCGTTAAATTTGTATTACAAACTATGAATTCAGAGACCTATAACTTTTGTTTGTAATTTCTTTCCGAGAATGTTCATTTACAGACGTTTCTGGGAGAATGCGAGGTAATGCTTTGCTTTAAAAAGGCCATTTAATAAAATGTAGATGTTCCCATTGTTATAAAATTGAAGACAATTGAATAATTAGTCAAATTTATAAGTTTGAAGATTTGTCAACTATATTTACATGTAGACTGCATAAGAGATAGTCATGGGATTGTTCCCCTTCAGATTTTTTTTAAAATGTGGAACCAGTCCAATGCATTTGATAAAACCGAGGAGACTATGTGTATTATATTTTTATAACTTGAAAATATTCTGACTGTCTTAAAAGTTGGAAGTAACACTGGCAATCTTCTGAGTTAAAAAATTAATTCTTAAGTCTAAAAAATTAAGAGAAATCCAAAATATTAGAAATTAAAAGTTGTAAATTAAGTTAATTAATGATTTAAATTAACTTCCTGTAACATTTGACGGTTTTTAACTTTTGAAACCTAATATTATTTCTCAAGTAATTTTTAATACTTCATGAAATTAAAAAAGTGCTCATATTTTTTAAAAAAAGAAAACTTTTGAGGAAAATCTTTTTCAAGTACAAGTTAGTTCAGACAGTTTTCTTACAATGTCAATAACAGCTTCTTATTTCCTTTTTAGAACTTCCTTGTTATATAATTGTTATTATAATTTATTCGTATAACTTTCAGAAAGCCTGTTATTTCTTTATTCCATTGTTTTCTAGTAACTTCTATAAAAAGAATCATTTATTTAAGCATAATTTTGTTTGTTTTGAATTTTTATTTTATTTTTGCAATTTGTATTATAGGCTTTTTACCCTATTTTGGGTGCCGGGGCATGTCGGCGTGGAAGGTAATGAGGTGGCCGACACCCTTACAAAAGAAAACGCTGCATCTACTCTCTTGAGGCCTGAACCCTTGTGCGGAGTCAGCGACCCCGTATTCTTGGAAGAATCAAGAGCTCGTCTCTGGAACTCAGTCTGCCGGGACTGAGGCAGGCCAAGGTCTGCCTGGGAGGTTACAACCAGGAAAGGTCGAAGGCCTGCATCATTGTGAGTAAGAATAAGATCCGTATTCTTAGGGAATACTGCATACTCAAGGGACACCTTAGAAAGCTGGACCTAGAAGATGATGGCACATGCAGATTCTGTTGGGAGATGGAGGAACCTCCAATATATCTCCCCTCACCGACTGAATCCAAAGAAGATTCAATAGCCTGGGTACCAGGTATAGGAGGGGGAAATACCCACCCTAGAATCCTCCACTTAGGGATTCCTTAGGGATCTCTACCTGGAGAGGGTGCTGTAGCTGAGCAAAAGCTCACCTGCGGCACTAGGAGGCTACAATAGATCACCTGATGGTCGCAGTACATGAACTCTCTCTCAAAAAAAAATATAGGTTTCTTCATTTTAAACTTTCTTCATTAATGCATTACTTACAAGCATAATATATAAATCGTAGTAATTTTTTTTATACCCAACATTTAAACGAAGACCTTACGATGAGATATGATCGTCGATCTACTAGGTCTGATACCATTCTAATCGTCTGCAGTTACTATTTCCAAACATGCTAGTAATCTTTTAATTATAATTAGGTATGGTCGACAGAATTTTATATAGAACATCAGGACGTGAAATTATAACATTTCAAGCGATTGTCTTGCAGGCATACAGGGCAGATAAGTTCTGCAGCCCATTCCTTCAGCATTGCCTCACTACATTCAACTTTTGATATAGTTCGAATAATGAATTCTTAATTTTTCGTTTTCTACAGCTTTTACTATCTCAGTGTTACACCATACATTCTTGGTGCCGTATTATTTTTTAACCTTCTCCTGTACATACCTAAACAGAATCTGAAATTTCAGTGTCATGTGAATTTTTTTTGTTTTCCAGTTATTATTGATATATATACATGTATATTTGTACACCGAACTTTCGCTGGAACATTGTTTTCTCGTAATTTGGAAATTTCAAAGCAAGTATTGCAAAGGAAAACTCAGTTTCGATAAATTGACCTGATCGCAAATTCTTTGTCTTAATAAACGGAATAAATATTGTGGAAATCATAAAATATCCCAGTTCAGTTCCTTGGTATAGTTATTTAAACAAATATAGGAATTGGTTGGGCAAACCTGTTTAAAATATCTGAGGAAAAAACTCCAAGTTATCTAGGTCAACCCAGATTTGGTCCATACAATTATTTTCGTACAATATTCTACGTATGTTGAAATATTTACTTCACATTATTCATATTCTTTTCAAGATGCTATACATAAAAAAACCTCTTATTACCATGGTAAATGCAAATTATAATCCATAAATAACAAATATTCTTTCTTTGTATTAAACATGAATTTCCAATTAATTAAAATTTACTAGGGTAAATATGTTATCAATAGCCGATGAACTTCTACGCTGATATCCGGGGTTAGAGTCCATCAGTGCTGCTCTTAGAGTTTCTTTTCTTAGCAGTCCAGTGATGGACAGCGTTGTTTGTGACGAAAAAACACTGACTAGAGGCCGGCAGATGTGGACGAGCCTTAATATTTTGTAAAAAAAAAGTAGAAATTAGTGCCATAAGTCGCTCGGAAATCTGCTTAAAATTCATTATTAACTGTATGGCAGTTCAGCAAAGAGCAATTTCTGTTCAATAAGGCCTGACAACAATGTTGCCTTTATTAATTTAAAAAAAAAAAAATACCTCTATAATTTGCAAACTTATTGGGGTCTCGCTTTTTATGCAGAGGAAATAGCAAAGAATCTTTAAAATTAGAAGGGACAATTACAGAGTTATAATAATGTAAGCACATTGAGCAAATGTCATAATTGAGAAAGCATATTTAGAAAATTCATACAAAAATAATCTTAACTTTCGTGAAACAAGAAAATACAGTAAAACTAAGTAGGACACTGCCTAGTAAATACAGGAAAATTAAAAATATAAATTGAGTGAAAATATTGTATTTAATATTATATAATAGTTTAGCAAAATGGGACATTAAAATATTAAACGTATAGGAAAAGAAATGAATATATAAATTAAATTTAAAAAAGGGTAGCAAATATTATTTATTATCACTTTCAATAAGCCAAAGGAATGGCGCTTACTTGAAACCCAGAATCCTTGTTATCAGTGTTGGAAGACTCATGTGTCCTTAATCCATATCGCGGGGAAAAGGGAAGAGGAAAAAATAGGAATAAGTAAATTTAATAACTAAATGGGCACACAGATGCTGCAAGCCAGGAAACCAACCGGTAGTAACAACCATCTGATTTCACAACAAACCTATGCAGGCCCAAGAAAACCGGCGCCGTTTAAACAATGCCAGGACCAATTTATTAACACTACCTAGGAAAACCTGAAGTAACAAACTTTCACAATTAAGGGCAACCGAACTGGCATGAATTAAGGATCCCCCATGAGCGAATATTGGATTTCCTTAGTGATTGTTTCGACATTCTCCCAAAAATTATTTTAATGCATTCCAAGACCTACCTAGAGATCCACGACGTGCCATTTCCTTGGCATTTGAAACACCTGAAAAGTTCGTCAATTTTTTTAATAACTACCATCCACCTACTTACTATATTTAAGTACTAGGTATATTTTCATTACATTTATTTATATATATACAGGAAAAGTTAAAAAGTCAAAAAAATATATGTAAAAATATAATAAAGTTACCTCTTTCTCCCAAATCTAACCCTGTACTGTCCCAAAGTTTGTCCTTTTTTCTTAAATTTTTGTATTCTTCTTGCGAAAAAAGATCATAAATTATAGGATAGTTTTTCACTGTTTCGATCAGCTTCTCCGTGGAAAACACCATTTTTAACATTTCCGAACCGGCGAAACAATAGCGGCAGCGGAAAAACTCTGCATGCAGCGTTGGAGCGAAACGACGCTGTACTACCGCGGTCGTTGCTGCATCCGCATCACCCAGTGTGAATACATGCATAGGCCGCCGTGTCAATTGTTCCGCTGCGGTTGCGTTTCCGCCGCGGCAGCGAATGTTTCGCGTCGGTGTGGGGGATCCTTTATATGTATAGACAGATTTACTTCTGCACTACAACTTAGTCCTACTGGTGTTACATAGCGACCCATTCCTCCGAGTATTGCATAGCGACTGACTGACGGAGAAAATGCATAGGTTACCTCCTCTCTACTCTTAGGACATAGCCTAATAAATTAGTAAATTATTATCAAGGTAGTACAATACTCCTCTTCAAAATAAAATTATTTTACGACGATGGCGCCAAGTATAAATTTGTATAAATACCGAACACTATCAGAAGAAATCATTGCAAATAATGTACCACAGGTAGTTCCGAAAAGGTCTCGCAGATTCGGTTCATTTTGTTATTGACTAATAAATTTAGCCTCGAATTAAAGTAACATTTTCCACTTAGCGAAAACTTATGCGAAACACTATGTCGCTAGGTACCTCAAGTTAGTTAAATTCTTTAGTTGTTTTTTTTCCACCATGAAAATGGTTTGACGTGTAAATTCTTCTTTAAAAATCACAGCTTCTTTCAGTTTCATCATTATGTGAAGGCGCTAAACGATTGATTAATAATTGAAATAATAATAAAATAAAAAACACAAAAAATCTGAAGGAAACTTTGGAGCAAAAGAATTACATGCCCACTATTTGGATTGTACTATGGATTGTAAGCATTGCTGTAGTCGAAGTGTGCAGATGTCGTCATCAATCTTTGACTAGTGACGTCACAGGTCCATCCATCATTAGAGAGAGAGAAAAACAAGGGAAAAAATTATATATATATCGGGAAAAGGATTTTTGTACATTGTGGGCAATTGTGTACCACCCTATGAGAGTCCATCTGTCAATCAGTTATTGAGCTTCTCTTCGAACTGGAGCAATGCCATTGTTCCTATCTATTAGAGGGAATTAGATTTTATCTTGCTTCATTCTTTTTTTTTTAGAAAGAAAAAAGAAATATATATCTTTAATTTCATTGAGGTTTTTTATATATTACATATATATAATTTAATACTAGCCTATTCTAGTTATCGCCAATGGAATTGTTATTAAAGAAAATAAAGCTACTTTGGCGATTGACTTTAGTTATTATTATTATTTTTATTGTTAAAGTAATCAGCTTCATAGACCTCATTCCAGTTGTAGTGGAATCGTTTATTGTGATTCCTATGTTATGTAGTAGATGTCTTGAAGAGGGCGGTAGTTAGTTTAGAGATTTTTGGAAGTTAGTGCTCGAATTATTAACACGGAATTTATAAAAATAGACTGTATTTGTACAATAATTTAAACGTGAGTAATGGTAACTATTAACAAGAAATACTTAGAAATAAAATAGGAGATAAATAACTAATAATTTAGAATGATTAAAATAAATGAACTAAGATGCACAACTAAGGAAATAAGTATAAATAAAAACGGTATAGGGACGCGGAACTGCTGCACGTATAATGATCTTGAAGACGTACTGAAGAATAATCATCCCCTCTTCCAATGGGGCGAAGTTTATATCAGTGTTAGCAACACTCACACCAAGACATCTGTCCTAGTGTGCGACCTTGGTTAGTTCGGTGACTGGCGATTTAGGTCAGTGGCCAGCTTATCGGTGCTTGCTTTGATGTAAGGTATTGACCCTTGGTTTTGTTTGTTTGGCCGCGCCTTGTCTTGAAGACAGCGGCCGGCTAGGCCACTAGTTATAATATTCTTTCTTTTTGTTATGTGTTGTGAAGGTTTGACATTGCTATGACCTTGCCGTGTCATTACACAGTAATGCTCATGAAGGTGTTATAGTGTGCATATATTCAATTTAAAGTACATTGTTACTTACTCTTGCTCTTATTAATATATGCGGATAATACGAATTGTTTTACAAAATATGTTAGTGGTTGCACTAAATGGCTATCGTAAACGAACAAGTTTGTCAGGCCAACTGGATAAATAAAAAATAATGGTTGCAAACGGCGGGCATTTTGAAAGTAAGCCTAGTAGCAAATCGGTGGGCAGTTTAAACCTTTAAACCATAACGTTAAGTGTATTAAATTGTTTAATGTATTAATAATGTTTATTTTATAACCAAAAATACATAAAACCTTTTATTATTATCACTATTATCTTAAATTTAAACTTCCATTACAGGTTGTTGTGGTTGGTTCTGCAGAGCTGGAAAGCATCAGAGATATTTTCCGTGATAGCCGGCTTCTTTTGTAGCTTTTTGCTTATTATATATTGTATATAATGTTATTGACAAAACATCCTGATGATGGACGAACGCCCGAAATCGGTCGATGACCACAAAAAGAAGCAGGCTATCACGGAAAATATCTCTGATTACGCTACAGGCTTTGCTATGGTGTTGAGACAGAATGCACTGCAATTCAGGTCGTATTCAAGTAAACAATTTCCACCACCTTTATTCATCATAAAATGCAAGGCGAACCAAACGTTTAGTTTAAATACTGCGATTAAAGAAAATTGATCAAATAGAATTTTATTAATTGCACCAAAAATTGGGAGGATTAGGCTCAATGGTAATGCATTGGGCAGTGGAACACGGAGATTCTGAGATTAAATCTAGGCAGTCTGTCCTTAAAGGAAGGGATATTAGCTAAGTGGTAACGCGGTGCTCTTCCATCGGAGGTTTCTGGTTCGAGTCCTGTGTTACCTTTAAACTTTTCCTTCTTAAGTGCCTCTACAGCTCCTTAGAGAACACTGACCGAACACTGCCGGTTCAGTCTGTCATTTCTAATCACGCTACAATTTTTCCATATCAGTTCTGTAAATTCCTTGTAATAATCTGTTTACTCAACTAATAAATAAACTGTGTTCAGTCAGTGTACTTCTATCTTCTACATTTTGCTCGATAAACCCCACAAATACTTCACTACGCTGTGGATGGATTTTGATCAAAGCCTTACTGTCAGAACAGGGGGATTCAAATGAATTATCAAATTTGAGCTTCCTTCGATTTTTCTTTGTTGATCTATTTTGTTTCACACAACGCACACGCACACACACACACACACACACACACATAAAATATATATAGACCATTCTCTAAAACTATTTTTTCATATTTAGTACCTTCGAAACATGTATTTCTGGAGGAAGCTCAGTTTCGACACGATCTTCCTTTTAAGAAGAGAAGTAAGAGAAAGTAATACGAGAATACGTAATAATGTTCTGATAGTTTATTATTGAAATGAAGTTTGCAAATGGGACTTGACTTGCATTACAAGACGAAGTAGACTGAGTTTAGAATTGCTTTTATATAGTTTGCTTCAGTTTCAGTATTCATCCTCTTCAGTTAGTTGGCTGTTGAAGTTTTAACGACCTTACTACTAGTAGAGTAGCACAATTGTGTAGGAAATAGGAGCATCTAGTAGAGCACAATCTTATATAAGGCAGACGTAAACTACAAACTACAAACATGGATGACCGGACGAACGTAGGGTCTGCGAAATAGCCGGAGTGTTTGCCACCATCGTTAAAGGTGCAATTGTTGCAACTAGTTTTTCCACTACTCTCTCAAACTAGTACACTATATATATTTCTTGTAACTATATATATATATTATAAGACAAGTGGTAACAACTACAAACAGCAGGGCTGAAAATCACACTTGTTTTTTTATTTAGGCGCTTCAACATCTATGTCATTAACGCCCGGAGCCTTCTCAGTGCACTGCCGGCCTCCGGACAATGTTGTCTCGCTACAGACAACACTCTCCGTCACCGAACAGTGAGCTGTAGAGGCTTCTAGGAAGAAAAAAATCTAAGGGTAGCAGTGGACTCGAACCCGGTGCCTCCTCTTGGGAGTCCAACGCGCTAACCACTTAGCTAATTCCTCCCCTACCTGTTATTTGACCGACCCTATAAATCACCATCTTGATCATTTCTTTCTTCTTAAAAAGTTCATTTTTTTTTTTTTTTTTTTTTTTTTTTAACATTTTTATTGATTTTTACAACTGCACAATTTGTATGCAACAAGTAAAATAGATAACGTGCGAATTATGTGTGCATTGGCTGAAAGCCGCGGCACACGACCTGTATCAAAGTGAACGACTGCCATCCAGCGATGGCAGCCGTAATAAACCATTAAGAATGCAGTCTCACAGTTGCCCTACAAGACAGCCTATTACGAAAGCAGATGATCGCGAGGCCATCGACGCTTCAATCTTCGTGATGGATTAGAGGGGAGAGTTGTGGTTGAGAGTGCTTGGATACGTGGATTTGAATGAGAGGATAGTTGGTAATGGAACTTTAGATAAGGGGACGTGGCTATCGCAGAAACAAATGGAATTTTTAGGTCGTTATGGATGTGTGATTGGAAATAGAAGGAAGCATTGACTATGGTGCGAAGGATTTTGGACTGTAGGGATTGAATGCGATAAATGTTTGAATGTCTGGCTGTCCCATATAGTTCGATTCCGTAAGTCCAAATAGGGGCTAATAGAGAATAATATAGTTGTCGTTTGTTATGTAATGTAAGTTTCGAACGTTTGTCTAGAAGTTTTTTTTAGTATTTTGTATCTATTATTCAGTTCAGTTCTTTTTAGTCGAGTCCAGTTCTTTTTAGGGGATTCCAGGTTAGTCGTTTGTCAAGTTTGAGACCAAGGTAACGAACTTTTGTGACGTGAGGTAACGGAATGTGGTTGAAAATATAGTAGGAAGGGTTTTTCGATTTAATGTGAAGACTATGTAATTAGATTTGTGTTGATTCACCTTTATTCTCCACTTTCGGAGCCAGGGTTCAAGGATGTTGAGATGGGATTGAAGATGTCTAGCTGACATGACGGGATCATTATGAGGTGATAGGATGGCCATGTCATCGGCGAAGGTGAAGGTGACAGTATCAGAATGTAGTGGGAAATCAGCAGTATATACTGTGTAAAGAAGGGGAGCGAGTATGCTTCCTTGTGGAACGCCAGCGTGAATAGGAAATATGGGAGAAATGAGGTTCCTTGGACAACCTTTATTTATTAAATAAAAAAATTGCTATTTAGGTAATTTTTTTAGGAATTTCATTAATATTTCTCTACGATAATAATCTATCAGGGATATTTTCGTTGATAGCCTGCTTCTTGTTGTGGTCATCGAACGGATTCGGGCGTTCGCCCATCTTCAGCATGTTTTTGTCAAAACATTTTGATAACATAGACTTGCACATACGACCAAATTTAGTTGATACACATACTTACAGCATAATACATACGTACATACAACATAATAAGCTATAATTTGTCATCTCTCAGTATGTGCTAGAGAAATAATGTGTGTATGTGAAGGCGTTGTTAGTTATAGCACTATATTAGTTTCGCTTTAGGAAATACTGGTGTCTTGACAAATTTTCGACATTGAGCTTTTGTTTAAAACATTTTTATAAAGAAAATATTGATATTAGTGGGGGTTTGGGCATAGGGGGGCATCAGTTACACGAGTCCGCTCAGTATAACCCCTATCACTTGGGGGGGGGGATTAGAACAAGTTTACCCAAAAAAGTTTTTATTTTTAATTTTTGTAAATCTTTAAAAGTGTACATTAACCAGCTTTTCTTCTTTATTTGTTTACAGAATCTTTGCTGCCAAGGTTTGCCGAACCTATACCAAATGTAACAGTCACCGTAGGACGAGATGCTCTTCTTGCTTGTGTTGTGGAAAACCTAAGAACATTCAAGGTAGGACCTGTTAATTTTTAAATTAAGCTGACAATTATTTAAATGATCAAGTAATCGAATACAAAAAAAAAAAGAAAATCTGGTGTGAAACACTCACACAACTTTCTCTTACTCCTGTTCTCAAAATTATAATTGACAAATGCTACAGTTTGTGCACCAAATCTAACGAAACTGTTCAGTAAAAGCGCCCTTCCGGCTTACTAATTTTCTTAAAACTTGGAATTTTGGACGATCTATTTATTTCTAATTAATTTTGTTTGGATGATAGAATTTGTATAATCAACTATGATATCACTTTAGACGAAGCTGTAACCTCACCTCTCCCCTAAAAGTGCCCTTAAATAAATTTTCCCAGAGAAATGTTTTAAATAAAAGATGTAGATCATTCTATGCTTAGTTTATATACGAGGTTTCAAGAAAATCGTCGGAGCCATTTTTTTGAGAAAATCGCGAAAAAGTAAAAAAAAAAAATCATATAGTAAAGTGTTAAAACAAACGCACTTCCGGTTATCCGATTTTTTTTTGAAACTCGGAATTTCAACAACATATTTATTTCTAATTAACATTATTTGATGATAGAATTTCTAATAAACTGAAATAGCAGTTAAGATGAAAAGCTAACCCCATCCTTCCCACAGAAGTGCCCTTAAATGAATTTTTCCCCGGAGAAATGTTTCAAATAAAAGTTGTAGCTCTTTGTATGTGTAGTTGATGAAGTAAGTTTAAAGAAAATCGTCGAAGCAATTTTTGAGAAAATCACAAAAATGTAAAAAAAAAAAAAAAAAAAAAAACAGCTAGTAAAGTGGTACTTCCGATTGAGGAATTTTGACAGACAACGCAACGTCAGATCCCATAGTGATACCTAAACGGAATATCAAGTTTCAACTTTCTACGGTTTTACGTCTTTGAACTATGCTGGTCACATACACAAACCATTTGGTAAAAACCACTTTTATGGACTCAGGAGACCTCAAAACGGATATTTCCGGTGAAAATTCGGTATCGAAAATTTAACACGATTACAATATTTCCTCTTACTAGGAGTAAGAGAAAGTAATAAATTGATTTAGTTAAAATTTTCTTATTTTACTGCTTGATTGCATGAAATTATTGTTTTGTTGATGGTAACTATTAATAGTATTATCAGTTGCTTTGCTGTTCAATATTCGTCTTATTCTATGCTTTACAAAGCAACCATTGACCATGTACGGGACCATCTTATATTATCATATTGCCCTCTCCTTCTACATCTTGTACCCTCTGACCGATTGAATATCCCACTGTAATTGGATGTGGTTGAAATCTTTTCTATTTTCCCATCTTTTTTACCCTACCTTCCATCATTCTTACATTATAAAGCTCCAAGGAGGTCACTGTGTGCATTGTTATTTCGTTCTTTCTTTTTCTTCATCCATCCATTATTATGGAATCATTCAAGGATTCAATTATTGTTGACAATAAGTATAATTAGATTTATCCTTGTTTTTCCAATTCTCTTTACACTTTTCAGTGAAACAAGTCTTATTTAAATCAAAATAAAGCCTTTTTTCTTTGAACATAAGACACTAAGACAATTTCCTTTTACTTGCAGTAAAAATTATAAATATTGACATAATTAATCTAAAGTCACAGACTCCCCGAAAAACCCACAAAAATAATTTTTTTTTCGAAAATCGTTTCAAATAAACGATACGATTTGATTAGTTGAAATTCCAAGTTTAAATAAAATCTTTATAGTAATAGTTGACTTCGCAGAGCTGGAAAGCATCAGAGATATTTTCCGTGGATAGCCTGCTTCTTTTTTTTTGGGGTCATCGATTGGTTTCGGGCGTTCGCTTATTATCAGGATGTATTTTGTCAAACAGTGTGACAACATAGACTTGCACAGAGCAAACTTAGTTGATACACTGGTCTTTAAATGTTCTTTTGTTAGGGCCTAACTCGGTTACGAGGGGTGATAGTACCTGAGTGGGAAAAAACACATGTTTAGGTCTTTAAAGAAGGCATATACCGTTTAGAAATGGAAGCCTTCAACACGTGGGAGTGTGTGACTTAAACTACGTTTTTTGAAGGAGATTTACTTTATAATAAATTAGTTATCCATACTATCTTACTATTATATTTATTTATTTATAGTAGCAAAGAAATAACACTGTGTCAGCCGTGGGCTGCTGTGAAATAGTTACTGACAGGAAACCATTTTTCACAGCTGCACACAGTTGACATAGTGTTATTTCGCGCTGTTGTAAATAAATAAATAAATATAATCGAAAAATACTATGGATAACCATGGGAGTAAATCTCCTACAAAAAACGTAGTTTAAAGTCACACACTCCCATGTGTTGGATGTTTCCATTTTTAAAGGGTACAATATGCTCTCTTTAAAGACGAACATGTGTTTTTTTCCCAATCAGGTACCAGACCCCTCGTAAACTAGTTAGCCCCCCCCCCAAAAAAACCACTTAAAGACCAGTGTATCAACTAAATTTGCTCTGTGCAAATCTATCTTATTACACTGTTTGATAAAAGCATCCTAATGATGGGCGAATACCCGAAACCGGGTGTCCATGGACCACAAAAAGAAGCCGGCTAGCACGGACAATATCTCTGATAAAATCTTTGTACTATGTTTTGGATGGAGATCAATTTCAAAAATCTCAACAAAAAAAAAATCAATTCTTAAGTCATATTATTTGGGTAATACAATCATTTCATCAACATTGGTATCTTAAGAATGCAAGTGGTAAATCAACCATACATTTTACTTCCTTAGAACCTCACAAAACAAAAAAGAAATCAAATTTTCTGGGAAAACGTATCTAATTAAAATGAAAGGTATTTTTGCGTTTTTGATAGGATAGGATATATAAGGACTTTGAAGAAGAAGCTTCTAGAGTGGCATTTATCCCAGAATCATCCAAAATTAAATTGACTAGAAAAATGTGTCAAATAAATAGACATTAATGTTATATTGTTAATGTTATATTGATATGAAGTTTAAAATTAAATAGTTTGTGTCAAAAAAAAAAAAAAAAAAAAAACCGTTTAGTAAGGGTGCACTTTTGATTGATAATGTTAAAATTATTCTCAAATGCAGTGATGAATATCCAAGTTTTAGTTTCCAGGATTCTGCCTTTTGAGATATTTTGTTCACATAATATATGAAGAGATAAAGTGAGAGAGATACCATTTTATAAAAAACATTTTTTTAGCACATGTCTTTTTCCGAATAAACTCAAATTTCGTAAAATTTGGCACGATAACAATAATTAGCAATACTTTCTCTTACACTAGAAAGCTAATATGGGTGCCCGGGCATAAGGGGATTATGGGAAATGAGATAGCCGACCAACTGGCCAGGGAGGGAGCGAATACTCCCTTCCTTGGACCGGAACCTGTTCTAGGGGTGGCCAAAAGTATGGTAAGAGCGGCTCTGAGAGATTGGACTCGGAGGGAACATAACCGATACTGGAGGCTGAGTACTGGAGCGAAACACGGCAAGATGGCTATGCCAGAGCTGTGTGATAAAAGAACCAGACACATCCTGGGGTTAAGCAGGTATCAGATTTCTCTGATAACGGGCCTGTTTACTGGGCATGGCAGGTTCAGAAAACATCTGCACAAGGTGGGGTTGCTAGACGTAGAGCCCTTGTGCAGACTATGTCAGGAGGAGGAGGAGACGGCCTCTCACCTGTTGTTTGATTGCGTTGCAATCGCTAGACTGAGGTACGAGATCTTCGGCACGTTGAGACCGGAGGAAATCGTGCTCCAGGAGGGACTGGTAGGGAAGGTTCTGGACCTCATTAAGAGGGGGGGCTTCCGCTACTAGGTTTTAGGGGTTGGCACAATAAGCCTCATTGGGAGGCTGTGGTGCCTGGGTTTTAGTCCCCCCCTGCAGCATTCTAATTCTAATTCTACACTAGAAAGAGAAAGTAAAACATCTTGTAGTGAAAAACTCACCGACTTTCTTTTACTCTTCTTAATATAATATACAGATGGTGGTGGGTAACTGGAAATCAACCAATAGTGGCAGATCCGAGAGAATGATTACATTGTACAGAGACTAATAATATGGAATAAACATCCTGGAATTTTAAAGTCTCACATTTTTCAAAATCAAGTGAAAACAATTTTTTTTTTTTCAGAAAAATATTAAAAATAGCAACTCAGAATTAAATCTGAGCACTTAGAATATCAAGTTTCGAGTAATTTCCTCCCCCCAAACAAGAGAAAATACCCCCGCCGTAAAAAAAAAAGTATTAATTTTTCAATATATGATTTTTGTGGTGTAGGCCGATTTTAATTTGTATATAGAAAATTCTAGGTGAGAATTTTAGAATATATTTTAGAATAGAAAGAACCAGATTTTTTTAGCATTATAAAAATTTTTTGTTTTTCCTCATGCTATTGTAATGGAATCGTTTAATGTGATTCCTGATGTAGTAGATGTCTTGAAGATGGCGGAAGTTAGTTGAGAGATTTTGGAAGTTATTGCTCGAATTATTAATACGGATTTTATAAAAATAAACTGTATTTGAACAATAATTTTAACGTAATAAATTGTAACTAATAACAACAAAATACTTAGAATTAAATAGAAAATAAATAACTAATAATTTAGAATGATAAAATAAACGAACTAAGATGCACAACTAAAGGATAATAAGTTTAAATAAAACTATATAGGGACGCGTAAACGGCTGCTCGTATATGAAGACGTGCTCGTAAAATCGTATATGATATAATCCTCTCCTCTTCCAATGGGGCGAGTTTATATATTGGTGTTGGCCACGCTCACACCAAGACATCTGTCCTAGTGTGCGACCTTCGTAGTTTGGTGACCACCGATTTAGGTCAGTGGCCAGCCTTATCGGCGCTTGCTTTTGATGTAAGGGTATTTACCCTTGGTTTGTTTGTTTGGCTGCGGCCTTGTTTTGAAGTCAGTCAGCTGGCTAGGCCACTAGTTGTAAATTATTCTTTCTTTGTTGGATTTGACATTGCTATGACTTTGCCGATGTCAATGACTTTGCCATGTCATTACATCATCCCAGCCAAAAAAAAAAAAAAGGAAACAATTTTTAGGCATTACCTTTTTTTATCTAATTTAATGCGCGGTCAACATCTATGGTCATTAACGCCCGGACCATGCATTGCTGGCCTCCAGTCAGGGTTCTCTCGTTGCAGACAACAACTGTCCATCACCGACCAGTGAGCTGTAAGAGGCTTCTAGGAAGAAAAAAAATCTAAAGGTAGGACTGCACTTGAAGCCGGTACCTCTACGTGGAAGTCCAACGCACTAACCGATCGAACCCAAGTGGGTGATCACAAAATTAAAATCGAACCGCCATCAAAAGCAGTTTATGAAGTAATTTTGTATATAGTTACTGGAGCAAAGCAGGTTACTCTTAGCAAATTTTCAAAATAACCAGACGAGGGAATTTCAAGTAATGCCAGATTTTACTAAAAGCCTGCAGTATTTTTGTGGCAAAGAGGCTGTTTGTATTGCAAAAGATTGGCTAGGTTCAATTAACTCTGTTGCTAAACTACATCAGTGGCCGGAACCATTTCAGCTTGAAATAGTAAGAATCCATTTAGTTGGTCCTGACAGAAATTGGTATTTAGTTAGGCATTTTAGAGATTGGACAGACTTCGAATCCCAATTCAAGGGAACTTTCTCCTTAGCGTGTCTGACGTTCAATGCCTAGCAGTGTTCCGAGAAGAGGGGAAGATCTTGAAGATTATTTTCACGATAAGACAAGATTATGTAAGGTTTTAAACTTAAAATTTAAGGATGAGTGCCCTTTGGTCAGCCGACCAGTGAACATATCTAGTGTACGCACTACTATTCTCGTATTTAACTGATTTCTTGACTTTCTTTCTCGTTTTTCTTTCTCTTATTTGAACTTTTTCCATTAATTATTACAAAGAAGATTTTATTTTAGTTTTTGGCTATATTCTTTAGTTTCATCATGTTTTGTTTTTCTTCTTTTCATTTTCATGTACATAGTTATTTAATGTAAATAGTGGGGAGAGTAGTGGCAATACTGATTACAGGTAATAGAACTTTTGTATTTACTAGTTACTATTGGAAGCAATGTGGAGGGGGATTCTCCTGCCACTATCACTTCATTATCATTTTTATCATTGTAGTTCTGCCCTAACTAGGGCACTATGAACATACGAGGTGTTTCTAACGCCATTTCGCAAACTATGTCGTACTCTAATGCGACTAATAGCGATATAGACATGAATCCTAGTCCAATAAACATTGTCGTGGAATCTGATGCCTCAGTATTATTTATTCAACCTACAAGAAGAAGAAAGAGGCAACTCAAAAAGACACCGAGTGCAAACAGCTCGCCAAAAAGTAAACAAAAAAATGGCACGAACGTAACAGATAGTGATGCGAGCGCATCTTCCGTCACAACACCACTAGTAACAGCGCCTCCCAATAAAAATAATATGGAGAAAAATACTCCTAAATCACCACCCATTGCTGTAAAAAATATACAAAATTTGTCTAATCTTTGCCAACAATGAAAACTTCTAGTTGGGAATGATAAATTCCATTGTCGAGCCAGATTGAACGATATGTTACTGTACACTCACGACAGCGATAGTTACTGAAAGGTGGTTAAATACCTGCAGGGGAAGGATCAGGATTTCCATTGCTACCAATTACGCGAAGACAAGTGCTATCGCGTAGTAATCAGAGGCCTCCACCAACCAACAACAACGTACGAAATCAAAAAGAAATTTACAGACCAAGGTTTCAAAGTCATTAGGATGCACCAAATGTTGCAACACATATCCAGCGCTCCTTTGCCATTGTTTATTGTAGACCTAACTAATACAAAATGCAGCCAGGAGTTTTTCAAGTTGCACTATCTTCTCTACACCAAAATCAGTGTAGAGGAACCTCGAAGGAGAACAAATATAGTTCAATGCGCAAGGTGCCAAGGGTATGGACACACTAGAACGTACTGTAATCATTCTCCTAAGTGCGTCCGTTGCACTGGTCCACACCTATCAGCTGACTGCTCGAAACCACTAAATATACCAAACATTTGCGCTCAGTGTGGCGGTGGCGCTCACCGGGTAGCTATAAGGGCTGCACAACCCACAAAGTGCTGCAGAAGGAAAGAGAAATGCGATGAATTTACAAGCAAGTACCTGAAGTCCAGAAGGAAGCGAAGGTGCCTACTCCAATCCTTCAGCCTGCTCCAGTTACACCTGCTCCATATCTTCAAAGAAGACAAACAGGAGTTATGCCCATATTGCCAGCGTCACAACTAGAAACCTTCCTCACCCAACGATCAAACCTACTCCTTCATCTTTCAAGCCAACTCCCACCCCAATAGAGCCTACTTCTACCTCAAACAATCCCTGTTCTATTCCTAGATACTCTCCATCAAACCCTCCTTTGGACATCACCTCCCACTTGACATCCTTTCTTAATGAGTTCAAATCATTAATTTCCCCTCTAATTTCCCTTCTCACTTCTCTAGTTTCCGAGCTTCTCCCTAAACTTACCCGATAAACAATGTTTCCCATAAAGCCCTCACAGTACTGCTCTGGTACTGCAAACGGAGTATCAGCTCACCGCAAGAATTACAAGTCTTACTGAATGACAGAAAAATCGATATCGACCACTAATAACAGAAACACACTTGACTGACAATCACTACTTCTATATACCTATCTAACAGACATACAGGACCAACCATACTGGACAAAGAGCTCAAGGTGGCTCTGCAATCTTGGCTGCTAACTCCTTATCCCATCACGAATACATCCTCACATCAACAGATTCCTATCAAGTCACAGCAATATCTCTCTCATTAATATCTTTCCTATAATTTTTGCAGCAGTCTACTGTTCCTCTTCCACTACTATATATTATTCTCAAATTCGATCTCTTTTCCAATCCCTTGGTCCTCGTTTTATTGCCGGCGGAGATTTCAATGCCAAGCATCCGCAATGGGGCAGTGGGGTCGTCAACTCTCGAGGTCACCTCCTTTATAGTCTTAT
Organism: Triatoma infestans; assembly: GCA_011037195.1. Lineage (NCBI taxonomy): Eukaryota > Metazoa > Arthropoda > Insecta > Hemiptera > Reduviidae > Triatoma > Triatoma infestans. The sequence continues at coordinate 26,383 of JAAEAF010001297.1, read as the reverse complement.
GCTCTCACACAATTTCTCCTTCATCTCTCCTGACTACCCTACATATAGGCCTTCCGATCCCAACCGTATTCCAGATCTAGTGAACTTCTTTGTCGCTTCTGGTGTGGGGGTCCATTTTTTCAACCACAAATACCCTGAATGAATTATCCTGGTACCACACTCCTGTGCTCCTCAGCTTCAGCTTAATTCCCATTCCGAAATCTCCGAAGCCATACTTTATTGAAGGCCCGATCAATTGGGACATATTTCAAGATAAATTGGAAGATTCCCTTATTCTAAACCTTTCCCTCAAAACCGCCATTGAAATAGAAGAGGCTGTTCAAATCTTCACTAATTCCATCCAACATGCAGCCTAACTATCCTGTTCTTATTGTCGTGAACCCCATCCTTCACCTAACCAAACTCTCCGTAAACATATTCGAAACCTAATAACCGCTAAACGCCAGGCCAGAAGGAGATGGCAGCACACTCGTTATCCTTCTCATAAAAGAATTTTTAACCAACTAACTAACCTCTTGCGATCTCAGCTTTCCGAGTTCCGATCCTCCCAGTACCAAAAACACATTGCTTCCCTATCCACTGATGATAACTCCCTCTGGCTTTCCACTAAAAAAATATTGAAATATCATAATCCTATTTCGCCCATTCGGACACCTAATGGCTCCTGGGCCAGGAGCGACAAGGAAAGAGCTAATATATTTTCCAACTACTTAGAACAAACTTCCACTCCACACCCAGATATACTCAATCCTACATACACAAAACATGTCCTTGATAACCTTGACATCCCTCTTCCTCTCCATCTTCCTTCTGAGGTAAAATCCCTTATTGACCACTTGCTTCAGAAAAAAGCTCCTGACACGACCTCATCACAACTAACATACTTCGCCATCTTCCTAGGAAGGCCATTGTTTTCCTCACCACTATTTTTAATTCGATTCTTCGTACAGCCCACTTTCCCATCCAGTGGAAGTGTCCCTTAATTACACTTATTCCCAAACCGCATAAACCTCCAAGTGATCTTCTTACCGACCTATCAGCCTTCTTTCTATGCTATCCACAGTCCTAGAAAAAATACTCCTCAAACGGCTAATTCCTATCCTAGAATCACAAAACATCATTCTTACCCACTAGTCTGGATTCTGCACCAGTCATTCCACTGTTTAACAGTCCTTCAGAGTGGTCGATACTATTTCGTCCGCTCTGGAGAACAAGAAATATTGCCTGGGTGTCTTTCGACGTGGCTCAGGCTTTCGACAGAGTTTGGCACCCAGGACTAGTCTATAAAATAAAACAATCCCTTTCCATTCCATTTTACCTTCTCCTGAATCCTATGTTAAGGACCGCTGTTTCAGATGAGATGCGCCGGCGTGCCACAGGCAGTATACTAGGACCAATCCTTTATACCATCTACACTGCTGACATTCCTATCCATCCCCACACACAAACTAACAACCTATGCTGATGACACCGCAATACTATCTTCCCACCCTGATCCTTCTCATGTCTCTACTGTTGTACAAGAACACCTTCAGCTCATTGAAAGTTGGTGTAAAAAATCGAGAATAAAATTCAATCCTGCCAAATTGTCTAGGTTACATTTACATTACGAAGGCAGAATTGCCTTCGTGGTTACTAACTATCAACAATGCAGAAATACCACTTCTACACAGGTACGTTACCTAGGAATCTACTTAGGCAGCCGTCTAACGTAGAACCCACATACAAGACTTAAACGAAAAGAACTAAACAGACGTTACGGACTCTTAAGGATACTCCTTTGACCTAAATCTACCATGAAGGTACAGAACAAACTTATACTCTACAAAACACTACTTAGGTAGACCGATATGGACATAAGGAGCAGAATTATGGGGCTCCGCAAAACCTTCCAATGTACAACCCTTACGATCCTTCCAATCCATGTCTTCCGCCGAGTCGTTAACGCACCCTATTATGACTCCAATCGCATCCTTCATCATGATCATAATATTCCCTTCGTTAATGATCTAATCCTTTCCCGATTCCAAAATTTCCATAAAAGCCTAGAGCTTCACCCAAATCCTTTTGTCCAATCACTCTCTACACCTTTTCACCTTGAAAATACTCCACGTCGTTTAAAACGTCGTTGGCCACATGATCTCCTTGCTCCTCAACCCACAAGTTTATCCTAGGGAGTTTCAGCGCTGGTTGGTTCCTCCCATCACGTCATCCTGTTGTGACGCTCAGTGACACAATTGTTTATTATACTGTACAAACACTTTTGCCATTGTATATAGTTGTACAGATGCAAATAAATTTAAAAAAAAAAAATTAAGGATATAAAAGAACAGATATTGGAGGGGTTATGGAGCAAGAAATTGAGTGCCTTATTATTTTGAAAAACACATAAAAATGAGGATGAGTTGCTAGCAGATATTCGAAGGTTAGCCATGGAGGTCAACAGTGCAGAGGAAAAATTGTGACTTGCTACAAGATCGGTAGGTGTTGCCCAGAGGACGCTAGCTTAAAACGTGAATGTTGGTTTAGGTGATCCAAAAGGCGGAACTCCTAGGAGGAGATTTGATCCAAAACGTTATGTCTATGTGACAAGGGGACACATATCTAGAGATTGCCCAGCGAACAGTACTTCATTTAAATGTTTCAAACGTGGAAAACCTGAACACATTGTCAAGATGTCATGAAACACCACAAAATAGGAATCAAAATAAATTGGCCACTAGAACCCTGTATCCGGTGGAGTCTTCGAGGAGTGAAGAAGACAGTAGTGGATATCTGTTGGTAGTTAAAGAGAATGACTATAAGCAGGAAGGACTGGTTGATACCGGAAGTAGTCAGACTATTTTAAGGCGGCATTCAGTAGCAATCAAATACATATGGGGCGGAAATATTGGGGTTTGGGATGAATGTCGTAGTGCCGGGATTCCTGTATCCCATATAATTCGTAGTAGGGGAACTGTAACCTTCTTCTCTCTCTGCCACCTATTACTTTACTATCTAAATCAATGTTTCAACAAAATTCTTCTTTTTTTTTCAAATATATGAAAAAATCAACTAGTGGCAAATTCAACAACTATAATTAGCATTTCTAGCCTCCATTATTAAAAATTAAATAGTTGAGCCAAATAACACCCACAAGATAACTTTAAAGTGTGCCAACTCATTTTTCTCAGTAAGTAATATTACAATATTACAAAAAAATCTATCTCATAATCAAATTTATCTAAAATATACAAAATTTTCTAATGAAACTGTTTCTTTCAAACAGATCTTTACAATAATATAAGATACAAAATTTAAAATAAAACAATGCCTTCACCAGAAAAAAAAGCAGCATCAATTCTTAATGTTACTCTTAAAATTTTAATCACCATATTTCGATAAAATATATACAGTTCATATTGCAAAAACTAAGTATCAGTATTTTGAACAAAGACTACTACTACTAAATAAAATAAAACCTAAAAAACGACAAAGATAAAGAAAGTTTTTCTACTTATTACAACAATAGACAAGCTTAAATTATAAGTATATATTCCCGATATTTGACGAAAACTTAGTCTCTCCAAATTTGGATGTTTTATATAAAATTTCAGTAAAAGGTCCGGTATTATATATATTTTTTTGACTTGAATATTATTAATAAAATACAATTTGTAACTCGCTATTAATTTTTTTTTTTTAATTGTATCAAGTGTAAATATATCCCAAACAATTGTTTTCTTTAATTTTTGTTGTTGTTGCAGTATACTCTAGAAAATGGCAAGCAAATTACTGAAAAGTTGAGTTTATTTCCTAGATTTGTTGCTATGAAAAGATTGTAATCTAAATACATGCAATAAAGGAAAAACAAAAATTTTTATGATGCTGGAAATCTGGTTCATATTTTCTAAAATTCTTTTCTAGAATTTAAAAAAAAAAAAGAAGACCTATTTTGTAAAATCGCGCTTGCAATTGTAGTGGGTTCAGATGTCTTGGGGAGGTGTTGTGATGCGATGAATAGTTGGGAGTTAATTAGAGATTTTTAGAGAGTTGTTTCTCGGAATATGAATAACTAATTTATGAAAATAGATATATATTTTAAAAATCATTTAACGTTCGAAAAGATATAACTACAATTAATTTAAAATGATTTAAAATGTAACTATAATGCACAACTATAATGATTGATAATTAAATATATGTTTAAATACTTAGATAGGGACGGGCTCCGATGTATAAAGTATGTCACTGGTAGAATCTTGATGTTACGCTGATAAAATACTGAAGAATAATCCTCTCCTCTTCTTGTGGAGAGACGTTATATTGCCATCACTCACACATTGACAAGTGTGTAATTAAGGGTCACACTAACACATCTCTTGCCGTGTGTTGACCCTAGGTCTTGAAATAGGTCGGTGAACAGGTGTGGCAACAGGTGATGGTAGTTATCAAAAGACTGTATTCAGGTGGTCTTTTGATTGTTTGTTTATTGGCGGTTATCAAAAGACTGTAACCAGGTGGCTTCTGTATACTCACAGTATAATGACACTTTTGAAAGCAGTGTGTCTTTGGCGGTTCCTGTCCTTGGCGGTCGGGCCACGGGGAGTTCAATTCTAAGCTCAATGAGTTGGGTTTGAAAGATTCCCCGAATTGCGAATGCGGTGAACGGGATACAGTGCATCACGTTCTCTTCCGATGTTCTCTCCTCGACGAGGCAAGAATCCATATGGAATTCAAGCTGAAAAGGAGAGGAGAGAATTGGCCGGGAGAATGTAAAGAGTTGGTGAAAAGTGCTGAAAATTTTAAAGACTTCGCTCTGTTTGCTCGAGAAGTAGCGGTAATGCGCCGGACTAGACGGATATGTAGAGGTCCGCCTCCACGTGGCGGGGATGGAAACTTGCCTACATAGTAGGCAAGGCTAAGTGACCATAGGCACCGGTTTTGGCGCTATGCGCTAGGTACGGTGGCCAGGAGTGTGCTGAATTTTGAATTTTTTTGTCCTTGGCGGTCCTTTTGACCATGCACTGACCGCGGCTCTTGACCTGAATAATAGCGACTGGCTGGCACCACTAGTTATAATTTTTATAATTAGTTGTCACTAATTCTTGTTATCACATTACACAATTAAACGATTTTCTTCAAATTTGGAATTCTAGCATTGTTTCTAGTGTGTATTAATAATAAAAGGGGCCAAACCATGCATTGTACGGAAGTGGTACTTTAGAGGAAAGCTTGACGCTAGTGTATGCAGATAGTATAAGAAGTATAATGAAAATCCGTATTTTATAATCCTAGTGAAGAATTTAATTTTGAAAAATGCTTAAATTTTTTCTTGGATGTTTGCAGGTAGCTTGGGTACGAGTGGATACTCAAACAATACTATCAATACATCACAATGTCATCACCCAAAATCCAAGAGTTACACTTTCCTATAATGACCATAGATCTTGGTATTTACATATAAAGAATGTACAAGAAGCCGATAGAGGATGGTATATGTGCCAAGTGAATACTGATCCAATGAGAAGTCGACAAGGATATCTACAAGTTGTCGGTAAGTAAAATAATAATTAATCAATCTTTTTGTAATTAATATTTTCTATAATGATGGAGAATAATGCTATTTTTAAAATGGCCATTATTTATTATGTAACTTGTTTCATCATTAAAAATCTTGTCTTTGCACTGAAGAAAAAAATTAGCTTCATTTATTTTCACATTATAGGGGGGGTTAAGGGTTCGCGTCAGAGATTGTTCTCTCCCCCCCCCCCCAGATTTCCAACTAAACGAACATCAGTCGCCAGCGCAGCCTTTTTAGACTGGGCCGCGCGACATAGAACGGCTAAATAGTGCCACTGCCACCTCGTAGAATAAAAATATTCTCAAATAACTGGCAAACACTTTATAATTTTTCCCTATATCTTTAATTACATTTTTGTCATTTCCCTTCTAAAATAAAAATTTATGTTCTTAGTTATGTAAGAAGGGAAATGACAAAAATGTAATTAAAGATATAGGGAAAAATTATAAAGTGTTTGCCAGTTATTTGAGAATATTTTTATTCTACGAGGTGGCAGTGGCACTATTTAGCCGTTCTGCCTTCTCCAACATACACCGGCTCCAAGCAGTGTTCTCTAGGTACAGACAACACTGCCCACAACCTGAAGTGAGTTGTAGAGGCTTCTAGGAAGAGAAAATCAAAGGGCAGCAAGCTGGATTCGAACCCGGGCCCTTCGCGTTGCTAGTTCAGCGCGCTATCACTATTCTAATCCCTTCCTTCTCCCTTGGCTTTCGCCAATTAAGTAGGGATGGAGACCGTAGTTTGTGTACAGCGTTGGTCCTTGTATGTAAAGTGTAGAGTGTATGTAGTTTAAGTGTATTGTTTACTTTTCTGGCGAAGTGCATGGAGTACTGGAGCTGTAGCAATCCGTGGGGTCGCTATTCCCCAAGTAACTGCATGCAGCAGATACCCCTTGCGGGCAGCTAAAACAGGTAACATAAACTTCATACAAATATTTCCCGGCATTACGATGTCTAGTTTTGCAGCATTCAAATATTTGTATGAAGTTTATGTTACCTGTTTTAGCTGCCCGCAAGGGGTATCTGCTGCATGCAGTTACTTGGGGAATAGCGACCCTACGGATTGCTACAGCTCAGTACTCCATGCACTTCGCCAGAAAAGTAAACAATACACTTAAACTACATACACCCTACACTTTACATACAAGGACAAACGCTGTTCACAAACTAGGGTCTCCGTCCCTACTTAATTGGCGAAAGCCAAGGGAGAAGGAAGGGATTAGAATAGTGATAGCGCGCTGAACTAGCAACGCGAAGGGCCCGGGTTCGAATCCAGCTTGCTGCCCTTTGATTTTCTATTCCTAGAAGCCTCTACAACTCACTTCAGGTTGTGGGCAGTGTTGACTGTACCTAGAGAACACTGCTTGGAGCCGGTGTATGTTGGAGAAGGCTCCGGATCTTTCAGGTCGCAGTGCAATAATCCTCTACAACAATCTACAATCCACCTGTTTCAGTGACGGTGAATCAGTAAAATTTCTAGAATTTCATGTGAACTTAGATTTTATTTCCATATAAACCTGTCGCTTTCTTTTCTTTTTAAAGTTTTAGTTGAGACAGAAATCTCTAATTAGGAAGGAGATTTAAGCATTCAGATATTACGTACTACGAAATTGATCCTTTCAAATATAACTTACAAATATATCTGGCCAGCAAGATCGTTTTAACATTTAATTACAAGAAATTTTGGCAAGTCATATTATATTTTCTTAGTCTTCACTGATAGGTCAAAATAACAAAGCTAAGGCTCCAAAAAATTATTTAGACAAATTCAAACTAAATAGTTTTTATTAAAATTGAAATTTAACACAGATTTGCAGACAGCAAATTCAATTTACACACTCTGTGTAATAACTCTTATTTGACAAACGCATCCTGAAGATGGGCGAACACCCGAAACCAAAAAAGAAACAGGCTATCACGGAAAATATCTCTGATGATTTTTGTACTTCTGATTGATAGATTTTTTTATCAAAACCTAATATCCTCGGTCCCATAGTAAAGCCGAAGTCAGTTATATCACATTTCAACTTCCTACAGCTTTTCTATTTTCGAATTATGCTGGCTCTCTCATAGACGTAGACAGACACTCATGCACACATACACACACACACACACACACACACACGCGCGCGCACAAAACTAATTGTGGCACGATTACAATAATTTCTCTTAACTTCAGTTAGAGAAAATTTTCATTTTAATTGTAATATTTCCAGTGAAGTGGTTGGTTTATTAATAAGTAACAGTTTATTTACTAATAAAGAATGAAATGAGCCATTCATTTATTCATTACTACAGTTTTCAACATGTGTATTGGATAAAGAAAGAGATAGTAAAATGAGAGGGAAATACAAGCAATGTTATTTCCTTTTCGCCATTGGTAGTGGAGACATGTATCAATTTTACAACAATGATGAAATATTATAGTGTATAGAATGAATGAAGGCAGAAATGAGAGGTATATTTACACAGTTCTGTATATTTGTAGATATGTGACATATATGGGGAAAATTTACACAATTATAACAGACATTTGTTTTAATAACATGAAATATTTAAATGACAATGTTCTTACTAAATTTTAAAGTGTATGTCAACTGTTTTGATGATGACAAAATAACAAAATTAACAACAAAATTTCATTATTAATAAAAACTTAGTGTGCAATATACAATATGATTAAACTTTCAAGATTACAGTTATTTTGTGTTATATTTGCAATATTATTATTATTATTATTTAGATTTTATAATTAATTACTATTAAATAAATTAAACATAAATTAAATTTTAAATTAAAATGTTGAAGAAAAGGCTCTTCCTACCAAAGTTTACGCGACAAGTTACGCCTTAAACCTTGCGCTATAATGAGCTCGGTAAACATGATGATGATATTCAAATGAAGAAAGAGACCGTTCAAAATTAACAATCGTTGCATTCATAATTTATATTTTCGTAAAAAGCGGATAACAATTTACTAAATAAGGAGTATTTTAGAGTAAGGGTTTTTGGAAATTGAGAGATCGACTAGTGGAACTGTTGGCAGAAGATAACTACTTGATATTGTAAACTGGGGGAGCTTGTGAGACTGGATTCTTCTTGATGGTTTAATATTTCTTCCTTACTTTAAGACTTCTTGATTGTTAATTTGTTGAAGACTATTTACAAAACTTGCAGCCTCATTGAAGACTTATTAGAGGCTTGGATGAGCGAGTGTGTAACACTAACTTAAAAGGTGTTTGTAATTTGCTCGGCCAGTCAAGCTACGTTGAAGGCGCTGAATTCACATATCTTCACTTCCAAGTTAGTATTAGAATGTTCTAGAAGACTGCAAAAGCTGTTTTAGGAGCCTACAAGACAGCGAAAGATTTCTTCTTTGAAGGATGTACTTCTAGTCTGGGTACCACTAGTCATTCCTAGTCATATAGGAATTTTTGGGAATGAAGAGGTGGATTGGTTTGCCAAATTAGGCGCCTCTTTCCCTTTCATTGTTCCTGAACCTGCTGTTGATATTTCTTTTGGCATATGTCTTTCAAGCTTTCAGTCATGGATAATTTTGCAGCATTCTGTGTGGTTCGCGGACCTCTCTTAGGCATCTGGTTGGATCCTTTGCTGGACATTGTGATTTAAGGAGACATATCTGTCCTAATTGGGCTCATTAAGACACTTCTTTTGCAGAGTTTGTGAGACAGAGGAAGATATACTCATCCATCTTCTATGACAGATTGCTCAAATTGTGAGTAAATTAGCGTTAGAAACTTTTGTCGGAACAGAATGTCTGTGGAAGAGCTTAGGATATTTCCCTTTAAGATTATGGTTTAATTTGTCGGACTGTGGTGAATCCCTAAATAGGTTAGACCCGAGTCTGAATTCTATTCTAGAGCCGGTTTGTTGTTGTTTTTCTTTGGATTAGCTACATGGGCCCATTGAGGCTTTGGATAGCGTAGGATCTGGTCCTGCCGCACTGGCGAATAATAAATAATATTAGAGACTTATTTAGACTAAGAATCGATACGTATTTTGTTATACTTGATGAGCAGGGCTCGTTGCTTAAAAGTAGTGTATTGAGCGTTGGCATTTTGCTTAAGGCATAATATCAGTGGTAAAGTGATAAGCAGCGTATCGTGGTAGTGATAAGAAGTATAATATTTCGGATCTAGTGCTGGCAATGATCAGCATAGAAAGATGGGCATATTGGCCGCGTCTTTTTTTTTTTGAACAGTGTGTTGGATTTAGCATTCAGTTCATTATACTTTTAATAATTTATCTTATTCGACTATTTATGAGAGAAAGTATTGCATTCGTGTCAAAGTTCGAAATTGAGTTTTTACAAGGAAGAAATGTTTTGAGCTTCCCCTAGTCCGAAAAAGTGATTTTTTTTTTTTTAGAAATTGTCTGAGTTGTTTATGTGGTCAGCATAACTCAAAAAAGGAACATTGCTAAAAGTTGATCGGTCGACTTTACCACTTCACTGAATAAACTTTTCTGTTTTGTGCGCTTTTCTCGTTAACGGTTCCAAAGATTCTGGACTGGGGTGATGATGGACTCTCCTTAAATTACCATTTCTATATAATACTAGTAATAATTAAATGTGTAAACAAAATTCTGAGTTTGAAAGAATCGGTTGACCGGAAGCGATTTTATTGAGCGGCTTTTTTCTTCAAGTTTTCTGCGATTTTGTCGATAAAGATATTAACAAGTTTCTTTCAACTTTGTGTAGTACTTTACGCATATACATCTATCACTTTTTTCGAAACAGATTTAAGGGAGATTCTGGGAAAGTTGGAGATTCAGATTTCCCTTGAAATGTCGTTTCATTTAGTTCTAGGTTCTTCCAAATATACATATAATTTTTAAAACAGTTAAATTTTGTAATAAATTGCGAGCTTTTAGGGAATTTATAATAAGTATGTAAATTTCGCTAAGAGAAATTCATGGCTCTTTCACGCAAGAATTTATAAATGTTTGTTTGTATATATGTTTTTGAAATGAAGTGAATTATATATATATAATAAAGTCCTGTATATATATATCATTATTGGGAAACATTTTGCCAAATTTCATTGAATTCAATTTTAGCGGATCATTTCTGTGAAGTTATTTCAAACAGTCATCTATTCAGTTTTATTTATAGAAATAAACAGTGGGGTGTATGTTATTAATTTTAATTGAAATTATATAACAAAATTATACAGCCAAATTAATTATATAATTATAAACTAATTACATAGCAAAATTATATAAAAATATAATATAATAAGATTTTAATCAAATTGTTTACTCTTTCCATTCCTCTATTCATTTATATTTAATTTAGCTAAAAAGTGTTTATTGGTTAACTAATAGCTATTGTCTCATCCTTGAAAGATGTTTTTACTAAAGCGAATGAAAGGGACTTCTTCATATTGCTCAATAGTTGGACGTAAAAGAATTGTTTCAAAATATATTAGACAATATGTACATACTTAGAAACTAAGTAAGACAAGCTGCATATAATTCACTCTTTCTTAAAATTAAAAAAATCTGGCAATAAAAACACTCACAAGACTGTCTTACTCCAGTTAGTACAATTATCAAATTGTAGGCTCCTCTAAGGGTGTAGGCTCTAGGTGTACAGTCGCATGGTAGGTAACCCGATACCAGGACCAGTTCCCCGGTTCCTTTCTCCGAACGTAATTTCAGTGTTACCGTAGTCTGGTACCACTACAACAGAAATCCATCAGCAGTAAAGTGGTAATATCTCCCCTGACAAAAATACTCGTCCTGGGATTGTCCAGGCTGCGATCATAACTGTCTTACCTGTTCTTCCCCCAGTCCTGCCCACTCGCCCCTATGGTTGCAGGATCAGAGCTAAGGCAATGTTTTTTCTCAGGAGATAATTGGATTGCACGCCCATTTACTGTGATGGAGGTTCACCTGAAATATCCTCCATTGGTTCATGGGGTCCGTCGGCCGCTTGTCAATCATCCCTGAGTCTAGTCTGAGTCCACTGACCACCCGGAACCTGACGATATCCATCCGAAGAAAGCCTCTAACCTGGACCTCCAAAGTCGTTCCAAGGTCTGGTCAGCTATGTATATCGAACACTATGGTTTGCCCGAGTTGTACGTTCGCACAGATCAGCCTCCAGTTCTGCATGTGGAGCTTGTCGAGAACGACCGCCTATCGTGCATCCCTTAGGAAGCCAATTACTCATATGGATATCTTGGCTGATCTAAGGATATCTTTGGCTCGCCCCAGTCTCAGTTGGAGTCCCTTCATCACCTAGAGTCCTGGGACTGCCTCTTCTAACCAGAGTCACGTTAACAACAATAGGACGCCTCTGCAAAAAGAAACAGCCCTTACACTCAGGGCTACTCTCGCCAGAGATTCTGGCAACGATCTTGGTTTTTATCCTCTCCGCTTAAACTTCCGTCAGGCGGTCATGTGGTTACAACTCGAGAGCGATCGCAAATCCATGAGTTTTGAAGGCATCCCTGAATGAGCCAGATGACATCCACTCAGGACCTCTAACCCTTTTGCTCTCCCTTAATGCTTTGCCCGGATCAGTGCTCAGCTTGCTCACCTCCGACCTTCCCCGCTTGGGAATCCGCAAAGAGACTGCGAGTCCGCAGAGGAATTCCTTAGTGAGCCAGCCATTATATAATATTGCCTACAAAACTTATATCGATTGTATGAATCTTTCATTTTATTTGAATTAATATTGATCTATTTAAGATTTTTCAGTTTATATTAATTTCTCCTTCATTCTTTATAAATAATGTTTTGTAATGTTTACGAAGTTGTATCGAGATAAGAGATCTCTCATTCTCTGGCTGGCTTCTCTCCAACTCTACTTTTACAATTCTTAACAAAGATTTCTTGGTGAAGTTCTCAGTTTTTCTTTTTTAACCCTATTTTTCCTTTTTTTCCCTTCTTTATTAAACCAAAGTTTGAAAAATTATTATTAAATTTTTGTAATAATATCTCGTATATTTTGTTGGCTAGTTTTTAAATTTACTTCTATAGAAGAGGGGAGAAAAAAACAATCAAAGTTTTTGTTTATGTAAACAGAAATTATTTCAATAGTAAAAAATTTCTGATTTTCTTTCTGCATATTATTAATTCAACATTTTAGCAACAATTCTCTCATAATTGTGTCGATGCAGATACTGTGAATTGAATGTCTTCATTGGTTGTATTGCTTTTCTCGCCCACCTTCATAATACTGGAATCATATTTTTTGCCCTGAATTGTCCAATATAGAGACAATTCAGGGCGGGACATTAATGAGTGAGTTCTGAATATTGTAATAGTTTGCACTTGGGAAATATAAGGAGTTAAAGAAAAATGGTATTTTAAGGATAATCTACTGGAAACGGTTAACAACTTTCATTATTTGGATTTTAAATGAAATAAAAACGGTAAATTGGTTTTGGGCAAGTTTAAGTATGTAATCAGTAAATTGCCTGATTTGTCTTCGAAGAAATTATATGTTATTTTTGGGGGGCGTATGACTGCCTTGGCCATTAGCGCCCCTTGAACATTATTTCTCTCTCTATCTGTGACCACACGAGCTGGGATGGCACATGTTAATCTCATTTGGTATCCACACAGTACTTTGCACAGCAAGGTAGGGTGGAGCACTTGATTAAGGCAATTCTTTCCACACATCCCCTCTTCTACCATCAAACTAATCGACGAGGAGTGTGTGGAATCTTGTTTGTGTCATCCCTTATCCTCTAAATCCGTATATTTATGCAAAACCAAAAGCTTCTTTTATTTTTTTTTTTTTTTTTGACACATATTATATCAATTTATTAAGTAGTATATAAGTAACAACTAATCCTAAGGAAGCTATTTAATTTGGTGTGCAGTACTTTTAACAAATATTTCTACACACTCTTAATGGACTTATCCTTCAATAAACTAAACCTAATGGGGTTGAAATACTTTTATAAATTTTCTTCCAACCCTGAGTTGCAATCTATTCTAATCATTCACTCCAACATTCTTGTCAATAAATACATTCACTCTAATAAATACATTCACGCTAATAAATACATTCACACTGATAAATGCATTCATACTAATAAATACATTGACACTAATATACATTCACGCTAATAAATACATTCACGCTAATAAATACATTCACACTAATAAATACATTCACACTAATAAATACATTCTCACTAAAAAATACATCCATACTAAACGTTCACTCAAGGGGAGAGTATTCGATGTTCCTTTTCCCTTTAAAATAACTAACCTAATTGGGTGAAGTACACGATATTCCTTCACCCATTTTACTTATATTATCTTCTTACTTTATTTGTATCTTTACTTATATTAGTATGGCTAACATTTTACTTAACTTATCTTCTAGTCTAAATACTATTATATACATTCATATCTTTCAGATATGTAAATAGCCTCTTATGTGAGGAGAACCCTCTTGCAGAATAGCGCGCTTGACATGTGGCGGGCCTGCTCTTATCCTCTCGGAGTGCAGTGCCTGACACCCTTCCAGTACGTGCGCCACCGTTAGAATTATATGTTATTCTTAGTACTTTAGTGGAATCAAGTTTTAGGGAATTCGATAGACGATTTGCAACATTGCATAATTGAAGTGAGCATAAACATCTGAAAGTTGTTCTATGGCTTGGTAACAGACTTGATATTTAGAAGCTGAAAACGCTGAGCAAAAGATTGTCCTAAAAATGTTTGTGCACTATGTGATGGAGTCGAAGATCATAAACATTTGATTGCTGAAGAAACCAACATAACAGATATTTGATCGAGAATGTCCTTTGATCCTGATAAATGATCAGTTTATAAAATTTTGCCAGAAAATCTATTGTGATATTTTGATTTGTGAAATCTGCCATGGAAGGGATTAACAATTTATTTTGCTTTTCATAAATTTTTTTTTACAATGAAATTTTGAACATAAGGATTTGTAATAATTATTTAATGTAAATTCATTAAATTCACACTTCATTAGTAAATTTATAATTTATTCGTTATTTTGAACAATTTAAATTTTTAGAAAGTTATCGTTTTCTTTTTAGTCGTGACAGAAAATTTTCATTTTAATTTTATTTGTGAATTATCTATGGTTAAAAATGCTTAAGGGCTTATCCAGTTGTGCTGTAACTTATGTCTTATAATAAATAAATAAGTACCACTGTCTAAAATAAGCTAATATATCTTAAATGTATAAATTAATGTAATAAATGTGAACAGCATAAACCAAAACGAAAAATTACAATAAGCTAACATTTGATATTCCATTTAGATATCTCTAGGGGATCTGAAAGATTTTATCGGCCAAAATCTTTCACGGAAGATACAGTAGGAGTATAAAAAGATATTTTTTTTTTTTACTGTTGGGTTATTTTTCAAATTTTTAGAAATATTTTCAAAAATTGGTCCAGCGAATTACTATGAATACACCGAAACATATTGTAACGTTTTTTCCTCTAAAGTAGCTACAGCAACTAGTTTTAAGTGGGTTCGTATTGATAAAATACTCTAAATTCAATAAAGAAAACACAAATTTATTGTATCCACAATAAATTACAAAATACAACGCTTAATAATAATTAATTCACAGTTTAAACCACAAAAGTTCACTTTGTTCACTTTTTATATGCTTTCCACAAACGTACTTTTCGTTTGTAACTAGAGAACTCTCTCAACTCTCTGCGATCTTACTATTTATACCGGTGGAGAATCTTCTCAATCCTTCCAGAAATAATTAGAGCGCGTCGCCAGCGCTTCCTAGCGGCCACTAAGAGAACTTGAGGTTCCTACTTCCTCTCCTAGATGCCACCACTGGCAGCGTTACAATATCATGACTTTCCAGGAAAACATTATAAGAGCCCTAGGAAGGTAGGAGTAACACTAGATTTCCTATTGTGTGAAGTGAATGCCAGTTAGATGTGGTATGGGTGTACCATAGATGATAGATGCAGTTGTTGAGAATTGAATTCGTTGCTAAAAATTTTTGATTTAAGGGAAAATAATGACATCAAATTTCTTTTATTTATTTACTATTTTTTTTTAATAGAAAATTTATTTTAGGGCTTTTGAAAAAGTTGGTACGTCACACGTACTTTAAAATGTCATTTCATTATAGTGTCAGTGCCTCATCTATAATTTATCTATATTTTAGAATTATGTGAATTGAGTAATAGAAATCGTACGAGGATCATCACTCAGGGAAGTCTCTTCTTTCCCTTGGAAGATAGAGCATATTTAAGTCGACGTATGAAAGCTAAATCTTAAGTAATATACTCGATTATTGATATATATATACAATAAATTTATACAAATATGTATATATAATATATGACACTATTTAATTGCAATATTTTTTTATATTTTTTTACTTTCTCTTACTCCTAGTAAGAGGAAGTATTGTAATCGTGTCAAATTTTCGATATCGAGTTTTCACCGGAAATATCCGTTTTGAGGTCCCCTGAGTCCAAACAGTGGTTTTTAGCAAATAGTCTGTGTGTGTGTGAAAGTTGAAACTTCATATTCCGTTTAGGTGTCACCATGGCATCTGACAGTGGGTCATCTATCAAAATTCCTCAACCGGAAGTACTACTTTACTAGTTGTTTTTTTTTTTCACTTTTTTGCGTTTTTCTCAAATATGGCTACGACGATTTTCTTAAAACTTGGTATATTAACTACACATCCAAACAGCTACAACTTTTATTTGAAATGTTTCTCTGGGAAAATTCATTTAAGGGCAGTTATGGGGAAGGTTTGGGGTTAGTTTTTCATCTAAAGCGCTATTTTAGTTTATTAAACAATTCTATCATCTTAATATAATGTTAATTAGAATTAAATATGTTGTAGAAATTCCGAGTTTCAAAAAAATCGGATAACCGGAATTGCGTTCACATTACCGCTTTACTAAATTTACCACTTTTTTTCACTTTTTCGCGATTGTTTCAAAAATGTCTCCGATGATTTTCTTGAAACTTCGTATATAAACTAAGCATACAAATATCTACAACTTTTATTTAAAACGTTTTTCTGGGAAAATTCATTTAAGTGCACTTTTGGAGGAGAGATGGGGTTATGTTTTTCTCTAAAATGCTATCATAATAGTTGATTATACAATTCTATTATCCAAACAAAATTGATTTGGAATAAATAGATGGTCAAAATTCCGAGTTTCAAGAAAATTAGTAAACTGGAAGTGCGCTTTAACTGGACAGTTTTTTCAGTTTTCCACGAATTTCATTAAATTTCGTACGCAAACTATAAAATTTGTCAATTATCATTTTGAGAACTGGAGTAAGAGAACGTTATGTTAGTGTTTCACACCAGATTTTTTTCTCCTAAGCTAGAGATCTTATTCTATGATTGAAATACTACATTATGAAGTCTGTTTTAAGCTTTAGAAGGTTAAGTACTGTCCCTTCGTAAAGTATTCCCTTTGTAGAGTCCAGTCGGTAGGTGGTTTATGACCAAAATTATTGCAAAATATATAAAAGTCAAATCCAAGTTAGGTCTTCCTTCTTCACTATTCTATATGAATTTTCGTAGAACTGTTTTACTGCCAACTATAATAAAATGTCCAACTCAAAGTGTTCTATTTTTTTAAGGAGGTCATTCAAAAAGTAAAAGAGGCAAAAAACTGTAAATTACTGAATATCTTTTTAAGAGAGATGTTAAAATTAAGGATCCTAAGCTTTGGACTAAGAAATAGATTATACATCTTCCTGAGGATGGTATGCTTTTAGATTTGTAAAGGATTGGGACAAATGAAATTCATATACCTAATCATCTGTAATGACATGGCAAAGTCATTGACATCGGCAAAGTACACCAAAGAAATAATAATTTACAACTAGTGGTTCCAGCCAGCTGCTATCTTAACAAAGGGTGGCAGTAATAAAAGTATAACCAGCAACCGGCCGCCGGCTTCAAGACAGCCGCGGCCAAACAAACGATTAACAAAGCCTTTTCATCAATACTGTACATCAATAAGCAAGCACCGCGATAAGGTTGGCCACTGAACTGACTGACCTGAATAAGGTCACCAAACTACGAAGGTCGCACACTAGGACAGATGTCTTGGTGTGAGTGTGAACAACAGTAATATATAAACTCTATGATATACGACGAAAGGATGATTATACCATCTACGGCCAAACGAGCACGTCTTTTATACACAAGCGGCAATTTACTATACACAGTTATATTCAAACTTATCATTCTCTTAGTTGTGCACTTTAGTTCGTTATTTTATCATTCTAATTTATCTTCTATTTATTACTAAGTATTTTATTATAATTATTAGTTACCATTTCTAATGTAGGGGTGGCGAATAGATAAAGAGAGCACGAGGGGGGGGGTGCTACTCACCTGCGGCTGCTACTGGATCGGTGGTAGGGCTATACCAGGACACAAAAAAAAAGAAACCTCTGCTCATGGGTGTAGCATAATTTATTAAAGACCAGGTTTTCCCTGTTTGCAATCCCCTCCCTTACAATAGTTTACTCCCCATGACAGCTTAACAAAAGAGGATACATGTATTAAATTTCATAATAGGCTTGTACTATCTTACGCCTAGTAGACGACTATTATGGTGCACCAATTAGTTAAAATATTGAATTATAGAAAATACGAAAATCTTAATACTAGTAAACCTGCTAGGATATCGACTCTACTCAGCTAATTAACTATTAATAGAGAAAGAAAAATACAATATAAAAATACCAAAATCTTAGTACTAGTAATCCTGCTATGATATCTACTCTACTCAGCTAATTAACTATTAATAAAGAAGGAAAAATACAATATAAAAATACCAAAAATCTTAATACTAGTAACCATGCTATTATATCTGCTCTACTTTACAAAACTAATAGACTATCCATAAAGAAAGAAAGAAACCAAAAAAAATAATACAATATAAAAATATAGGATATATATATATTATGTATATACACTGCGCCGGGACCGGAACTATAATAAGTGTTAGTATTTGCATGTACATATATCTGTCTCACTCACCTACTATGCTTATAATTACTACTACACTGTACCACATCGCTACTAGAACTCAACTCTATTCACTCTCAATAGCAACTGACTGCTCACTGTTCACTTCTGCATTGTCTCTAGTTGTACTTTTATTTTTCTTTTCTTGCAACCTCAGCATTCCCACGCTCGCTGCTCGGCGCGTCTGCT
This sequence comes from Triatoma infestans, assembly GCA_011037195.1. Lineage (NCBI taxonomy): Eukaryota > Metazoa > Arthropoda > Insecta > Hemiptera > Reduviidae > Triatoma > Triatoma infestans. The sequence goes on along the minus strand of JAAEAF010001297.1, from coordinate 7,624 downwards.
GTTCTATTTAATAATGACATCAAATGAATTATACAATCATAATTTTAGTTTTCCGGCCCCTTACACTGCCCCCCGTTTTTCAAAAGTGTGGCCTAACCTTCGGCAACACTTTTATCCCCTGTGTCAGCCTCGGGGTAGGCGGCCGTGCTGGGAACATAGATCATCAGGGGCTTTGCGGCGGTCGGTGGGATTTCCTCTGCCTGCCTCGTAGGAGGGCCAGCTCTTTGCTGCCTTCTTCTAATGGCAATGTAACCTCCCGCGATCGTGGCGAATGCAACGGCTAGTAAGCTGCTTCCAGAGAGACTCCAGCCCCATGTCCGGTGTAGTTCTTCCTGCTTCATATTCTCTGCCATTCGGATTAGTTCTTTAACAGCAACCTCCCCGGCATCATAATCCCCTTCTTGCACGCGACCTTCTTCTTCCAACCGTTGCCAAAGTGCGCTGCAGTTGGCGGACGGCAGCTGTTGCTCCTCTTCCTTGGTAACTAGGGGGATCGGAGGTAGATAGTCTCTTCTAGGTGTTTGTTTCTGCCAGTTAGTACGGCCTCTGGTTCGTGGAAGGATCCGGTAATCGGCCGTCCTGTAGGAGCAAGCTCCCTCGGCGCGGAGCTCTCCGGCACCGCTTATGGTTTGGTAGTGTACGTCTGTGATCCCAGCTGGTCCGCTTCGGCACTGAACCGCTAGCTGTACGGGGGCTGGTAGGCTATAGATCCATGTAGTACGCTCCTGGTCGAATATCCAAATGGGTCTCGCTAAGCGGGTGAAGGCGGTGCGGTAGCATAGCGCAGCCGCTTCCTGTAAGTCCCCAAAGAATATCGCACTAGTGCAAGTGGCCCGCTGTCGGTGGTAAATCAAAAAATTCGCAGGGCACACTCGGGGTCGGCTTCCCATACACAGTTGGTAGTCACTGGACTTTAGCAGGGCATAATGCTCTTGTTCCTGATTCACTGCTAAGTAGTCGGCTTCTCTCCAGGTCCTGAGGGTGATTCCTGACTTAGGCTCCGTAATAGGCACTTCCTCTATCTTGTATAGTTCGTACAGGCGTCCGACACTTTGGAGTGGGATATCTATCAACACCGTGATAAGTTCTCCTCTTGAGATAGCGCGTACTTGTGACAGCTTGTAGTAAGGGTATACACTATTTACGCCAGTACCCGTTATTAGTTCCATCCCTAACGGTAACATTTCTTTTACTTTAGTTAAAATAGCACTGAATTCGCGGGGGGAAAGGATTGCAAAGCTGAATCTACCCGCTGCGAGCGCCTCTATACCCTCCTGCAGCTGAAGGAGTTCCAGTAGCGTACGCATGGTAATCATTTCTAGGTTCCGCAGCACAGACGAATACTTTATATACCCGGTCAGCATCAGGCTAACATTACGGAGTGCGGCATCTAACTGCCGCCACCGTTGGTCGTTGAGGATTACCTCTTCCTTCAAGGTTTGGGCCAGTTCCAGGGATCGTTTTTGATTCGCTTCTACCCTTCGCCCTAGCTTCCGGGTCAGGGTCAAATGGGCTTCTTGTAGATGGAGTAGGTCCCCGGTTTGGTGCTCTAGTTGGCCTAATTGGGCATCCACCCGTTCTAGATCTTCGTCGTCGGCTGTTCCGAACAGAAACTTCAGCGCGCGCCCTCCTAAATTGAGCAGTCCCCGCTTACTCCGGGTATGGGGGAGCATCCCCAGGAGAGCTTGGCTTGCCTCCAAGGCCTCTCCTTCGGTCTCTAGCAGGTATCCTAATTCTCCTTTTGGGAGTACATCCCGGAAGCCGCCTCTGTCTAAGACTCCTTGTAATTCCGACGTCCTCGCGCTTAGTTCAGCTGCCCGATGGTGTACAGCTGTCAAGTTGATTTCTACTGCTATCTGCCATTGATCGCCGGTCAGCACTGTTTTTCCGACCCCCAGAAAGGCTAGGCCTCCGGCCCCATTCAAGTGCGCGCTGCGACCCATGCCTGTAACAGAATTTTTGTTGCGGTTAAGTTTAGTCTTCCCGCACGCGCGTGCGGAGTCTGTATGGTGACCTTGGGCGGGGTACCCGTGGGGTTATGCTTGGTTTCCAATCTGGGTCACGTTCGTACGCCCCTCCACCCTCCCGCTCTTCCGGGGAATCGGGCCACAATGTTGAAAAGCCTTCAGTCCAGTCGCCGTCCTCTTCCTCCCCTATGCCCTCTCCCTCCGACCTCTCTTCCCTGGGGGCTTCCACGTTTCCCTCCTCGCCACTTTCTTCGTCCGTTAGTTCCTGGTCGACGGGCTCAGGGCTGGGGCAACGTGGGGGCATCAGTATTTCTGCTTGTTCGTATCCTTCTGTGCTTCCCGAGGGGTAGCCGCTGCCCTGCGGGGGCGGTGGGTCACCTTGGTCTAGATCTGCTAATTCTAGAGGTTCGACTGGGATGCCCTTCCTCGCCGGTTTGAGCCGATTTATATGTATGGTAGTCACGCGTCCCCCGGCTACCTGAATCTCGTAGGTTACGTCTGTGACTTTCCGGGCTACTCGGTAGGGCCCCTCCCAGGGCTTATGGAACTTTTTCGCGACTCCTGGGCCCGGAATCGGGTTATGTAAGAATACGTATTCTCCCGCCGTAAGTGTGCGTTTACCCCGGAAACGGTTGGCATATTGGGCTTGCTCTTCCGCCGCCCTCTGGCTTCGTGCTTTGACTTCTCTGTAGACGTCCCGGAGGCGTACCGTTAGCTCCTCTAACGTGTGGCCTTGTTCAGTTTCCTCCCTTCCCGGAATCGCCCACTCGGTAGGGGTTGCTATTTCCCTTCCATAGATCACTCGGTTGGGGGAGTACCCCGTCGCCGCATGGGGTATCGACCGATATGCCATGAGCACCAGAGGTACCCATGTGTCCCAATCCCGCCCATCTTTCCTTACGTAGTGTGATAGGGCATCCACCAGGGTGCGGTGGAGCCGCTCCACCATCCCGTTACTTTGAGGGTGGTACGGGGTTGTCTGTACCTTTTTGATTCCTAAGCATCGACATAATTCCTTCATTAGCTCTGATACAAAATTCCGGCCTTGGTCCGTCAGCAACCTTTGCGGTACTCCATGTCGGGTGATAATATGCTTCACCAGGCTCTTGGCGATGGTCGGGGCACTCTGTTCTGGTAGGGGTATCGCCTCCGCGTATCGACTAAAGTGGTCGATGCAGGTTAAGAGATATCTGTTCCCGCGGGCCGTAGTTGGTAGGGGTCCGACAATATCCATCGATATCATCTCAAATGGTTCTGAAGCTACATACGACTTTTCGAGGGGAGCTTTTAAACCACCAGGGCTTTTACGGCGAGCGCAAGAATCACATCCTGTCACGTACTCCTTGAGGTCTTTCACCAGGCTTGGCCAAAAGTATTTGGGTTTCACCAGTTGGAGGGTTCGCCGCCAACCGGGGTGTCCTGCCCACGGTTGGTCGTGACATTCACGTAGTACCCTATTCCTCCACCCGCTGGGGATCATAGTCCTCTGTCCTTCCGCCCCTTCTCTTAGGTGCCATATCCCGTCAGTGTCTTCGACCACCTGCTCAGGCCGCTTTTCCCGGATCGTCTGGCACCACCTCTCCCCGCGCTGGTCGCGGGCCAGGCGCTCTCGTTCCCTCCGATTATCCCACACAGCGCCGACCATCCCCACCGCTCTACTGAGGGCGTCTGCGTTAGTGTGTTTCCTCCCCGCCTTGTAGATTACTTCGTAATCGTACTCGGCTAATCGCATCCGCCAGCGAGCCAACCTTGACGACGGGTCCTTCACTGTCAAGGTCCAGCGGAGTGGGGCATGATCCGTGATTACGGTGAATCTTCTACCGTACAGGTACCAGCGAAATTGGCCAATTCCCCATACCATGGCCAATAACTCTTTCTCCGTAGTGCTGTAATTCCTCTCCGCCTGGCTGAGTTGGCGGGAGGCATAAGCCACCGGGTGTTCCTCTCCGTTCAGTTTCTGAGACAGTACCGCCCCCAGGGCGACTCCCGAGGCGTCGGTAGCCAGGATGAAGGGCTTGGCAAAATCGGGATAGCGCAGCACCGGGTGGGTGATAAGTGCTGTCCGTAGCTGTTCAAAGGCTTCTACCCGCCTTGGCGTCCACTCGAAGGCTGTGTTCTGCTTAACCAATTCTGTGAGTGGTTTAGCGGTCTCGGCGTAACCCCTGACGAAACGGCGGTAGTACCCGGTTAGGCCCAGAAAGGCGCGGATCCCTTTCACAGTCGACGGTCTAGGGTAATTCACTATCGCGGCTACCTTCTGGGGGTCCGGTCTTACCCCGGACCTTGTTACTAGATGCCCTAAATGCACCAGTTCCTCTCTCATAAACTGGCACTTAGCTAAATTAGCTTTGAGACCTGCCTCTCTCAACCGTTGCAGCACGTGCTTCAACCGTTGGTGGTGTTCCTCCTCCGTTGCCGCGAAGATCACTACATCATCGAGGTATACGTAACATTCTGTTCCCTTTAAATCTCCTAGCACTGCATCCATAAACCTCTGAAAGGTTGCAGGGGCCCCGGATAAACCGAAAGCCATTCTGACATACTCATAGTGGCCCTCTGGAGTATTGAATCCCGTCTTCTCCCGGTCTTCGGGGCGGATTTCGATCTGATGGTACCCACTTGCAAGATCTATCGTTGTGAACCACTTGCTTTTCCCTAAGCAGTCTAGGATTTCATTAATGTTGGGCAGTGGGTAGGTGTCGGCTTTTGTAACCGCGTTCAAGGCCCGGAAGTCCGTACAAAATCGGTATTTAACTTCCTCCTCCCCCGGCTGTTCTTTCTTTTTAACTAGAACCACTGGTGCGGCCCAGGGCGAGGTGGATGGCACTATTACTCCCTTCTGTAAGAGTTCTTTAATCTGAGTTTTCATCTCCGATTGTAAATGGTACGGCACCCGATACGCCGCTCTCGCGATAGGGATAGCCTCACCCGTTACTATTCGGTGTTGAACTAGACTGGTGCAGGGCAACCTCCCTTCAGTCTGGGCATCCATTACGTCCCTATATTCCAGTAGTAAGCGCAGAAGGCATTGTCTTGGCTCCTCCGCTAGAGGACTTAGTTTCTCCCGCACTTCCTCTTCAAATTTCCCCCCCGATCCTCCGATTATCCCAATTGGTATGCCTTCGGCGTTCGTGGGCCCCTCGTTCCCATTGGGGCCTTCTAAGGTAGGATTGGTCAATTCCACCGGGTTATGCACTTCCGCGTCCGTACTTGTTCCTGGGAGCGCCACCGTCCGGACATGCTCCGGTGGTTGGCGTTCAGGTTGGGGGATTTGCCGTCTTTGCCTCCGTCTTCGTCGTTCCCTCCTACGTTTCTTAGGCGCTACCCATAACACCCTCGTTTCCCCTCCCACGGCTCCACGTGCGAAATCAATGACCACCCCTAGTCTTCGCAGTAAGTCCAACCCCAATATGCCGTCCAACTCCATTTCTAATTCGGCTATGAACACGACGTGGTCTATGTCCTTCCCCTTCCATGTGCAAGTCACCCTCTGCTGGCCCTGAATATTTAACATGTTTCCAGTCACTCCCTTAGCCGCGATTCCGCTGGCTTCTATTGGCACATCACTTACCGGGTGTCTTAGTATGGTGATCCCGGAGCCCGTGTCCACTAGTAACCGTCGCGGATCATTATTCATCCCCACCATGACCTCTAAGCCTCCCCCTCCCGACGATACTATACTTGTGATTATAAAACTGCCCCGTGAGTTTATCGATCTGACGCCGGGGCCTTTGTCAGATCGGCCCCATTTGGGGATCCGGGTTCGGTTCTGGCTATCCTCCCGCCCGTATCTCTCCCGCACCACCGGGCCAAATGGCCTTGCTGCCCACAGGCATAACAAGGGCCAGGGGCACGCCCCCTAGGTCCGCTCCACCCTGTATTGGTACGGGTAGTGGGTGTGCGGCACTCCCGCGCAAAATGCCCCGGTCGTCCACATCGGAAGCAACCTAGGCGTCCTTCCGGTCTATCTCCAGCACCTCGGTCTACTTGTTCAGCGACTCCTAAGACGTGGTCTGTGCGATTCATTGTTTCCTGGGTGGTTCTCTGTTCCACCAGCATGGACCGTTGCACTGCTTGACGCAAGTCTGTTGGTGGCAAGTAGGCTAATAGTTTACCTGCCTCCCCCCGTATCCCCGCGACAAAAGCTGCCAAAACACGCCTCTCCACTTCCTTTCGTGCCCACTCCTGCTGCTCCTGCCCCTCGGCCTTGACCATCGTTTTTGCCCCTAAGGTAGTGAGGCGGTCTGCAAAGGCTTGGGCCGACTCCCCTTTCCCTTGCCGGGCCCCCGCCAGTTCCCGAATATAGAAATCCGGTGTTTGGGTATCGCAGAATCGTTCGGTGAAGGCCTCCTTGAGTGCCTGAAAGGTTGCCCCTGGTGCTACTAGTTCCGGGTGGGCCGATAGGAATGCTGCTGCTGTCCCGGTTAATTTGGCCTCACACACCACGATCTTGTCTTCTTCGTCCCACCTCCCTGTAGCCGCTACTCGTTCCAGTTGGGTGAAAAACCCTTCGACCGATATAGAGCCTGCTTCCCCGCTCCAGGTCCGTATTAAGTTTTGTATAGTTAAGTCCCTACGTGGTTGGGGTTCCCGGGTTCTCGCAAAAGTCTCGTTGGCTGTTTGCAGAGCCCTGAGTTGGGCCTCTAGCTCCGCTACCCTCGCGTCTGCCATGACTCATAGAATTTAGGGTCCCTGTTCGGGCGCCAAATGTAGGGGTGGCGAATAGATAAAGAGAGCACGAGGGGGGGGGGTGCTACTCACCTGCGGCTGCTACTGGATCGGTGGTAGGGCTATACCAGGACACAAAAAAAAAGAAACCTCTGCTCATGGGTGTAGCATAATTTATTAAAGACCAGGTTTTCCCTGTTTGCAATCCCCTCCCTTACAATAGTTTACTCCCCATGACAGATTAACAAAAGAGGATACATGTATTAAATTTCATAATAGGCTTGTACTATCTTACGCCTAGTAGACGACTATTATGGTGCACCAATTAGTTAAAATATTGAATTATAGAAAATACGAAAATCTTAATACTAGTAAACCTGCTAGGATATCGACTCTACTCAGCTAATTAACTATTAATAGAGAAAGAAAAATACAATATAAAAATACCAAAATCTTAGTACTAGTAATCCTGCTATGATATCTACTCTACTCAGCTAATTAACTATTAATAAAGAAGGAAAAATACAATATAAAAATACCAAAAATCTTAATACTAGTAACCATGCTATTATATCTGCTCTACTTTACAAAACTAATAGACTATCCATAAAGAAAGAAAGAAACCAAAAAAAATAATACAATATAAAAATATAGGATATATATATGTTATGTATATACACTGCGCCGGGACCGGAACTATAATAAGTGTTAGTATTTGCATGTACATATATCTGTCTCACTCACCTACTATGCTTATAATTACTACTACACTGTACCACATCGCTACTAGAACTCAACTCTATTCACTCTCAATAGCAACTGACTGCTCACTGTTCACTTCTGCATTGTCTCTAGTTGTACTTTTATTTTTCTTTTCTTGCAACCTCAGCATTCCCACGCTCGCTGCTCGGCGCGTCTGCTGTTCTATTTAATAATGACATCAAATGAATTATACAATCATAATTTTAGTTTTCCGGCCCCTTACACTA